>JASDQU010440292.1:75272-87205 GCA_032191745.1 Picea mariana | reverse complement strand
GAACTACCGCCAAGGTAAGTACTGGTTGCACCCCTTTCCAACTTGTCTATGGTCAAGAAGCCCTCTTTCCTACCGAGCTAGAACTTTCTTCCTTAAGGTTGATGCTACAGATTGAAGAATTAAATTCTTTTGATATTTCACAAAGGATAAATGCACTCCTAGCTTTGGAAGAGCAAAGGATGTTTGCCTTGGATAATATAAAAAGACATCAGACTGTTAAGAAGTATTTCAACAAGAGTGTCAAGACCGCCAAATTTAAAATCAATGAAAGGGTACTGCTGTGGGATTCATCTCACGTTGATAGGGGAAGACATTCAAAATTTCAAATATTATGGCTGGTTCCTTTCAAGATCGCTTTTGTTATGGGTACTAATTCCTACATTCTAAAAGATTTGCAAGAGAGATTGTTTTCCTACAGCACTAACGGTTCTCACTTGAAACATTACGTTGAACCAACTTGAAAGTTCTAACACTCTTTGGATTTTCTTTATTTGAGTAGTCTAGCTTTGCTTTCATTTCTCCAGTGTTTTTCATTTATGCTTTACAATAGTTTGATTTCTGCTTTCTGTTTTCAACAATTTCTTGTTGTTTTTACATTTCTTTCATTTTATCTCTGTTGTTTTAATTTGTTTTTAATCTCATCATGTCATGATTTTTATTGCTTTTTATCTTTTAGTTGATTTTGATCAAGAATAAGATGTTGGATTAGTTCTGCCACAGTGACACTTGTGAAAGAGATTGTTAGTCAATAACAATAAAGTTTACACAACTGTTACGATGTTCCGCTAAAAGCACTTGAAATTGCTATATGCTTTCACTATTGTCTTTTAAAGAAATTGGTTATCTCCTGCTTCTGTTTTCCATTTCTTCATCCATTTGATAATTTTAAAAGAGAAAGTCCATAATTTTTCTCCTTGAAGTAAAGAGAAGATTCTGGTTGAAAGATTATGCACAAAGTGGTAAACCCTCTCATACTTAACATTTTTCATGAGTTATTCCCAAATTTCCGGTCATTTTTTCCATTAAATTTTCTCACTTCCCCCTGTTGGATAATATTCCTGGTTATATCTTCTTGACGTGTTGTTCTTGGTCTGCAAAACCATGAGTTCTGAGTTATAAATATATTGAAAACAAATTTACCTATGGATTTGCCTGCAAAGTACTGCTAAAGCCTATTATTATAATCTAACGATATATATGATACTTGTAGGTGGGACCCCCTTTTAGATTGGAAGATTGGATCTGGTTCTTATTTGATCTTATGCTACTGTTCGACACTGGTTAAATGTTTCTACATGATTGATGAAATATTGGTTTTACTTGCGATATAATAGGAGATGGATAATGTGTATTATATGTGGTTCTAATTTCTCTAATCTCTAAATTCCATATTGTGTGAATGGCTTATATCCACTGTTATCACTATGTTAATTGTGCCATGAACTGTTACATGTTGCACCTGCACAAAACACATAATAGTCATGACAAAAGATAAAATAAATATGGAACAAACCCAAGAAAAAGAAGCTATCCTATACTATGTTATGCTACATTATATGCAAATGAAATTAAGAGTATTGTTGTTAGTTATAGCTAACAAAGTTAGTGGCGATGCGATTTATTGAGTTATATGAAAACACATTTGATATGTGTTATGGATATCATTTGATTACACCACCAAAGATGGGCACGGGTTCTATAACAATATAGTTTTATTGCAATTTAATTGAATTGAGGAATGGAATTAGGCACGATTTTAAGAGAATTGGTGTCTATGTTTGATTTGAAGAATTATTTGTAGACAGTGGTTGATGGTTTGGGTGTTGAACAGAGCCAATGCAAATGACTGTGTGTTCATTGGAATTTTGTTCAATATTAAATGAAAGAAATGAAAGGAAACAAGACTCTTTATATAGGTTGTTAGGAAGCATATTATTTTGAGTATGATGGCACTGTGCAATTGGAAGTGTTAATGATTTAAAAGTGAACAATGAGAAAGTTAACACACAAGAATGGTTAAATTATACACACACTAATTGCTAATTGATCACAGTAATTGGTTAGTGTTGGTTCATTACACTGGATACATAATGGTTTTATGGATTACTTAATTAATCTTACGAACAATACCCTCTCTTTTCCCCTATCATTATTTCACTTTTCACTAATTAAAATCCCCTTGCCTTCCCATATTCATTACTCACTCCCTGCTCTTAAAATTTAATTACAGTTAAGAGGAGCTCTGCATTGTGACAGTTTAAGATCACCAAAGTGGATTACAGTGATATGTTTTTTGGTTTACATTTCAGTTGATTGTTTGTTGTCTGTGAGCAGTAACCATGTTCTTTTCCCCTCATTTTAACATTTTTTTCTCTTAATACAAACCCCTCGCATATCCCAAAACCTTTGTTCACCCCTTGCTCATTGACAACAATTAAACAATTTGTATGGATTGGATTGCATGGGTTTGATATGTTGCTGAGCCAAATTTTATTTCATATTTTTAAAAAGAGTTGTCATGTATGGTTGTTAAAGGAAATATTTGCTAATCAATTGAGCATACAAGGATGATCTTTTCAAGCAAAAGGTTGAAAACCAAGACTCACCATGCCCCTGGTAAAGGAAAAGCCACTACTATCCCTTCCTCACCTTCAAATGATTCTGATAAATCTGTGTCCTCCCACATGCATTTGAGGGACGATTGCCCTTATGTGATCAACAACATTAGGCCTAAGGGTCCCACACAACTTAAGGCAAATTCAGAGAGATTAAAAAGTGATAGCAACAACAAGGGAAAGATTGACTCACAAATTGGAAAATATGGATTTTAAGTTTTATTTTATTTATTGTTGATGACAGTTGACTTCAAAAGTTTTGGACAACATGTTTTTTTTGGTATATGAGTAAGATATTTTTGAAAATAATTTCAAATATCATTGAGATAAATTGTCAGACATGAATGTGATGATGGAAGTCACAAGGAGGTATGTTTTGTTTAATTGACTAGTTGTGTTATGATTATTAAGAGCTATAGGGGAGTCACAAGGGGTCCCACCTACTAGTTATTATTTATTTAAAACCCTTAGTATGATTTATTAATTTTCCCCCTAACTAAAAATTTGGTTGATTTCTTAGTTAACTTAACTAATGAAGTAGTTCAACTACTTCAACCAATTCTAATTTGCTTAAAGGAAAAAGGAAAGGGAGGAACGAAGGAGAATAGAAGGAGAAGCATACTATGGTTTTCTCTTTGAGTTTTGTGTTGAGATAGTTCAATTTTCATTCATTCCTTAATTTATCACAAGCCTAATTCTTTTTTATGATAGCAGGGTCTTATTGTAGACAACAAGATTTAGGGTTGAATTGCATCATTCAAACACTTCTTTTCTAGAGGTGTTGATCTATCTTTGATATTCTGTGTAGACTTGTCTGCTTCTGAATTAGTTTTCATGAATGATAAAGGATATTGTGTAGAGTCGAGTGGGAAACAATATGTGGCAAGATGATCCAACTTTTATAGTTCAAGTTTTGATTTTCTGTCAGAGGTCCTTTTGTATGTTTCATCGGGGATTTCTAAGTTTGACTTTGGTCCAAAACTTCTTCACGAAATTTTGTAAAGAGAATGACTCTTTGATGAATTGGAGTGAAATAAAGGATTGATTTATGTCTCATCTGTCTTGATTATCGAATTGGTGTCTTTACTTTTGTCTCTATATTTATTTCAACATCTGTTATGTTCAGAAAACACATAAATAATGAATTTTTCAGCAAAGATTTATTTATAAAAAACCAACCTAAGCACTTGTAATCAATACTTGTGAGTTAGGATATTAATTTTGATGGCTATAAACATAGGGTGATATTCCCGTCTATTTTGATTTAGCCAAGCATAATCTGAAAATTCTTGAGTAATATTATTTCATATCTTTTCCTCAATAGACTAGTATCAACGCAAAAGACTACTACACATTAGATTCGGCGTAGAACAAAAGAGGAGTGCAACTCAGAAATACAATGGACACAGAACACATGAAGAACACTTGGAGAAATGTAGAAGATAGTGGAGGATGATACCATTTGAGGAATGGCCTCATTATTTCATTCACACACTGGAAGGAATTCCAAAACACTGGTATGTAGACAAAGAATTGCGCATAGGTACCACTGAATGGACAATATTGTAGCAGAATTTCATAGCCACATTCTCATTCTCATTCAAACATGAGAACCCCAATGCCAATTTCACTTTAGAACAGATTAGAGGCTTGATATTCATTGATAAACCGGAGCTGGACCTTATGACCGGATATCAACAATAGAGTAGGCGGACAATCAAAGAATTGCTGTCATGCTATCGTGTAGAAGAAGACATACCAGATGAAGAAGATCCACGCAATATCTAGATTCCAGAGATCGAAGGAGAAAGGGGGGTAGAAGGGCCCTCCTTAGCAATAGAAGAATTTATTGCACCGATTAAAGTAAAGAAGGTCAATATTGGAACAAAGGAGAATCCTAAGATGGCCAATATTAGGGATTACTGGGACGGGAAAATAATGGAAAGGATAATAGAGTTACCATGTGAGTACAGTGACCTGTTCCCAACGACCTTCACATAAATGAAAGGTATTGCAGGAGAACTCGGAGAGATGAAGATCCCCCTCAAACCGGAGGCAAGACCTGTCAGACAAAGGCTGTACATATTCAATCCCATATACTTGAATGAATTAAGAGTAGAAATCAACATAATGATGGAAGCAGGAATCATAGAACCAATAGAAGAATCAGAATGGATAAGCCCCATGGTAGTTCAAGAGAAGAAGCAAGGAGGCATAAGAATCTGTGTAGATTTGAGAAAGTTCAATGATGCTTGCCTACATGACCCCTTCCCTACACCCTTTATAGATGAAGTCCTAGAAAATGTGGGAGGTCAGGAAGCCTACTCATTCACCGATGGATTCTCATGCTACCACCAAATCAAGATAGCACTAGAATATCGGTACAAGACTGCCTTTGCAATAGAATGGGGATCCTACCAGTACACAATCATGCCTTTTGGACTAAAGAATGCACCAACAATTTTTTCCAGAGTAGTCATTTTTGCCTTCAAAGAATTCATCCATTAGTTACTAGAGGTATATTTGGATGATTGGACAATGTACAACCCATTGAAGGATCATGTAGAGGTGTTGAGGCTGATGTTGGAAGGATGCAGGCAATGCCAAATATCCTTGAACATTAAGAAATGTATATTTGGAACACCCTTCAGAATTCTATTGGGTCACATAGTATGCAGATAATGTTTGATCGTGGATCCTACAAAGATTGTAGTAATTGTTAATTTACCACCACCAAAATCAGTGCACTAGCTAAGAGCCACATTGGGACATACAGGATATTACATAAAATTTATAAAGGGGTACACACAGATCACTGTGCCGATGGAGAAATTGCTCAAGAAGCATACTATATTCCAGTGGAATGAGAACTGTCAACAAGGGTTGGACACCCTGAAGGAGAAGATGGTCACAACACCCATATTAGTCTTTCCAAATTGGGAGAAGACATTCCATGTGCATGTAGATGCATCAACCATATCCCTATGAGCTATTCTAGCACAACTAGGAGCAGGGGATTTGGACCATCCCATAGCATTTGCAAGCATAAAATTGTCAGAATCTGAGCAGAATTACAAAACTACAGAGTGATAAGGTCTGGAAATGGTGTATGCACTTCAAAAGTTCAGGAATTACCTACTTGGAAAGCATTTTAAGATGTTCACAGATCATTCAGCCCTTAAGTACCTAGTCAACAAGCCAGTGTTGGGGGGGAGAACCTATCGATGGTTACTGCAGTTTCAAGAATTTGATTTTGAATTCATAGTCAAACCAGGGAAGTTGAATGCATGACCTGATGACTTCTCAAGGGTTACCAATGGCAAGGAGCCTACAAACTTAGAGGATACCTTCCCTGACATGCAATTATTTCTAGTCTAGGTCACAAATGATTATTTTTCTGACATTATTGAGTATTTAAGTACAGGGACCGCACCACAGGAACTTAACACTGCACAGAGGAAGAATCTGGTTGTCAGAACAACCGACTACCAGTTGATCGCAGGACACTTATATAAAATGGGGGCAGACAACATTTTGAGAAGGTGTGTGCTAGAACACAAAATGCCTAGGATATTGGTAGAATCCCATGAAGGAATAACTATAGGACACTATGCAGGAAAAGATACCATGCAAAAGGTACTGCATGCAATATTATGGTGGCCAACTATTCATTGAGATGCAAAGGAATAATGCCAATAATGCGACGTTTGTCAGAGGGTTGGAAAACCAAACAGACGGGATGAGATGCCCTTACACCCACATGTAACACTACAAGTGTTTGACAAATGGGCTATCGATTTGGTTGGGCCAATTCACCCACCCACAAGAAGGTCAGGTGCGCAATGCATCATCACTATGACATAATATATCTCAATATTGGTAGAGGCAACACCAGTTAAATATTATAGCGCAAACACAACAACACACTTTCGGTTTGAATATGTGATCACCAGTTTTGGATGCCTAAGGATTTTGATGAGTGACCAAGGCACTCACTTTATCAACAACACTATCAGAGCTCTAACAGAATAATTTGAGGTCTACCATCAGAAAAGTATGCCATACCATCCTCAGGAAAATGGAACAGTGGAAGCCTTCAACAAGATTCCAGAGAATGCCTTAACCAAGATTTGCAATGTCAATAGGGACGACTGGGATTCAAAGATACCAGTGGTACTATGAGAATATATAACTACCTGTAAGAAGTTGACAGGGAAGACACCATTTATATTGGTGTATGGACAAGAACAAGTGGTACCGTTAGAATTCTTGGTACCAAGTCTACGTGTCTCATCAATTACAAACATGACAAAGTGAGGTGCAATACAAGAAAGGTTAAGTCAGTTGATGAGCATGGAGGAATATAGGATTCTAGAAGGATTTCACCAAGAAGTGTAGAAAGCAAGGGAAAAATCTTGGCATGACCGACATATCAAGAGAAAAAGTTTCAAGGAAGGAGACCTAGTCCTACTATATGACAACAAGTTTTTTCAACATCCAGAAAAGTTCAGTATGCATTGGTTGGGACCATATGAGGTCAAGACTATCACAGACAAAGGAGGTGTATAGTTGAAGGATTTGGAAGGAACAAAATTGAGGGGCATGATCAATGGGAGTCGAATGAAGCTATACAAGGAAATTTGACCACCCACAACTTGAAATTTACTGCACAGTAAGAACTGATGTAAAAAAAAAAAAAAAGAAGTCCACGCGCATAGGTCACCGAGTCAACACGATGAAATAAAGTTGGAAAAAGGGGGGAAAGAAACTCATTGGGTTAATTTATAAGGAGAAGAACGTAGATCCGAGTGAAAGAGTGAGACTTCGAGCTAACATCCATCAAGTTCAAATATTTACAGTCCAGATCTCATCACAATGTCACCACCACAATTTGGAGCACCGAGAAAGTCGACGGGAACATGAGAAGTACTGTTCAGGCGATAGATGCAAGGGAGAAAGAGATACCCATAGTGGTGGATGTGGATGAAATCCACACACCTGAGTATGAAGCAAACCCCGTGACAATAGAGGAGGAACATAACCCAGTGCAGGTTGCCGAGCAGCTGGAGGAGGACATAGAGAGAAACAAATCCAACACATCGAGGGGACCAGGGCCATGATAGGATGAGTAGGCCACTGGTTTAGTGCCACAGAGCCACAAACTAGAAGTAGGATAGGAAAAAATACACAAGGATGGACCAAAGTTGGGGCCCTCATCCCCACAAACTAAACAGAAGGATCACACTGAGAGTAGTGCACAAGAAGGGTCATAACCATAAGTAGAAGGGATCCTGGTTCTGTCGAATATTCCAAAAGGGGTACGTGTATATGATGATATGTTCGATGGAGTGAATTCCATTAAGTATTCTAACCATGGTGTGACGGATGTCGCCAAATTTCATTACCTGATGCCCCAAAATTATCTAGAAAGCAGGGGAGAAGGTTCATCAGGCATGCCAGTGTTAGAGGCAACGCAGTGGATTCTTGGGCTATATAACACCGACATCATGAACTTGCTGGATTTCCCACATTTTGGGTGGGGAAATCACATTAATTCATGTGTCAAGAAACTACTTTCATGAGTTTGTGGCGAGATCTTGTGGATGAATAGGCTGATGCCTATCATTGTGGACCTCATCACAACAATCACAGGGCTACCCACAGATGGGGAAAAGCCAGAACAATACTTGGAGGATAAAACCAGAGCCAAGGCCATCTCGGATGAGATCAAGGCCAAGTATGGTGCAGAGCATGGTAACCAGGGCATCAGGATCAACAACATAAATGATCATGTGACAAGGTTTTCCACCAGACTCCTCGGATGCAAATTGATGCACAAGTGTTGCAAAGAGAAAGTATCAGCCAGTGTGGTTGCGGCCTTCACGCAATGTGAAAAGGGGAGCTCGATGAGCTAGGACCCATACCTCTTGAAATCATTTTTAGAGGACTGTAAGGACACATAGGATTGGGGCTCTGAGTTCCACTACTTGTGGTTACTCATCCTCATTTGCCTCATTGGCTGGAAGGAACCAACTTACAGTAAGTATCTGGAGAGACTAGGAAAGTGTGGTGCAACGCTCTACATATCATTACGGAACAACGCAGACCCGAAGACAAAGAAGACAAATACATACATATTTGCGAGGTATTTCACAGAAATCTAGGATCTCATTGCAGATACATGGAGAATTTCACTAGAGACTGTCCAGGAGTTTGGACAGGTTGCTAACTTCAGGGAAATGCGTCATAGCTTATGGCTACAAGAAAAGAGAGACAAAGCCAAGGAATGGCTACAAATAAACTATTGTGTGGCGATAGAAGAGATACAAAGAGAGGTCCAGGAGTGGCTTGAAGAATGGAAGGTACCGGTGATTCCAACCATAGTACCAAGCCCACAAACTAAGACGAAGGGAAGACCAACCCTAGCGCACCAAATAGGCACCAACAGGGCCAACACTAAAAAGAGGAGTATGCAAGTTCAAGAGGGGGGAAGCACCCCAGCCAAGAAGAAACCTAGAACACATAACAAACCACCAAGGGGGCCAACATAGGCTCCATCACGCATATAACAACCACCAACACATCCAATGGAAGAAGTGAGCACAAAAGAAACAAGCATAGGGACACATGAGATCCCAGTGGAGGAAAAACCAGGGATAAGGATCCAGGAGATTCCTATGGTAGAAGAAACGAGGCCAACCACTGCTGAAAATACTCATATGCCCACTATTCCTGAGCCATTAGACACCCAAGAGAAGTGGTCATGGGAGAAAACCGGTGGTGGTTGAAATAAGGCAGAGGCCCACAAACCACAGTGCTATGTATCAGTAACCCCAGACAATGTGGAGTTAGTGGTGACAATAGTCGAGGAAATACTAGCTGAGGTGTGGGAGAATGCAGAGAAGAACATGGATTTAATTGCAGATCAAGTGCAAGAAGTAAAAAATTCGCTGGAGCAGATAAGGATCAGGGCAGCGCAGGCACCAAAATAAACACCCATGTGGGCTAAGGAAGGAGTGTCAGTGCTTGAAACAATGCAATTTGCAACACAGGGGAGCGCCAATTTCATCATCACGCCTACGATGATGTTTATTGATGAAGAGACAACACATAAAACTGTAAAGGACATTGAATCGTTGGATGTGGCATTGGCAAGGATTTCAATAAAGGAACTGTATAAACTTTAGGTAAGTGTTGCATAGGAGATTCCATCTAGACCAAGAGCTGACGCGACGAATCTACAGGTTGAAGGAATCCCTCAACCACAAAGCGCAACGGAAAGAGAGAGCACAAAAAAAAGTGGAGGAGATGGAGACTCAGATCCACATACTATTTCAATCCATTCCCGATAACGCAAATGAGGAGGCAGTGTCTTCGGAAGAGAAGTTGTAAAGGATAGAGAAGACTATACAACACTATAAAGAGAAAATTAAAGAGCTGGAGGAGTGTGTCACACCTACTACTCCCCCAGAAGTCAGAGCACAGTGAGAACATGAGGCAACAACAACGGCTGAGGACATCAACCAAAGCATACAAAGAGTCACTGATATGTTAGAAAAGAGTGTGCAGATGTGGACTCACCTCCTAGAGGATGGAAGCCGCCAAGAAATACAAGAGAGGGAAAAAAAACTCCACACAACAATGGCGGAGGTGAAGCAATGAAAAAAATCAGTGTCACTGCTAGAGAAGATCAGAACTACCACCGAAATGAAGGCTCTACAGTTGGAAGAGAAAGTGCTACAAGCACGAAAGACAGCAAGACAGGCACTGTTGGATCCCCTGCAAGAAAAGGCGGAGCAACTGGTCATGGAGAGAGACACAGCTAAGCAGAGCGTTGAATAGGTTGGGTTCGAGGGAGGAGAGATTTTACAATCTCCTATCATGGCACAAGTGGTCACCACTATGTTTGAAAATAATAGTCAGGCTCACCAGTAGTGCCAACGAATAATGAAAATATATGACACACTGCAACAGGTAGTAAAAAATGCGGGAAGAAGGTAGTGTTAGCTGCACAAATCAGGTAGTGACTCAGGAGGAGTCACAATGTCAGTGTTGGGGGCTTGTTGGGAACATACCCATTTTGTGGAAAAGGAATTGCGTGGAGGAAATACAATTGGTATGGAGGCATGTGAGGCACACATGCAAGAATATGGGAAAGAAAGACAACTGGCAGGAAAAGCAGTGGACAAAAGGAAAACACACATGCAAAGGAGGAAAACATGCAAGGCCAACATGCAATAAGACCTAACTATGTTAGGGTTTTGGTAAGATAATGTAATGGTTGATGAGACAAAGACACATATAAATAAATACCTAGGAGGTCTAGGTGGGGGTTCTTCTTATTGATTGTTACTTGCGTGAGAAGGAGTAATTGGTCTGTAACACGACTGTAATCCAATATAGTCTTGTAAGCTATTGATATGTAGAGAGTCAGAAGGGTAGATCTTGAGGGTTATATCATAGGATGAAGAACTTGGTGTGATCTAGTCCGCCTCATAATATATCTTTACCCAACTGAGGGAAAGTTGTAAAGCGTGTGAAGCTGTACTTTTGGAACTGCCATAATAAAATCCTAAGAGCCAAATCTTTGTGGACGTAGCCGAGGAGGGGGTGAACCACGGTAACACATGTGTTATGTGATTGAATTTCTATGTCCCTTTTACTGTCAGTAAGTAGGTGTTAGAATGATGTATGAATGAATTAATGTATCTAATTATGCTACATGCATGAATGAGAATGACAATATATTTCTCTAATAATTATATAGAATTCACAGTGCACAATTCACAGGTCCCCATTCAGTCCTGGACTACAAGAATTTGAGCTTTGCAGTCACCCATTAAGACTATCTCAGGTGAGACTGCGCAGTGCACTCTATGCGCTGCACTGCCTTCTGGTTTACCAAGAGGGTCGATAGTTTTATAGGCTTTGTTGGATCCCCAATAGATCTGAACCTGGGTCAAACCATGTTAAAGGTATAAGTAAGATAAGAAAACAACAAAAATATGTAGATTTTATCCCATATGATGTATGAGATACACCAACCTGGTAGAAACCCTTTCCAAACACAAAGGTATTTATCATCCCGTTTTTTACAAGAATATATAAAACTGCCACTCTCGTACATGCACTAAACAAAGGCTTCCTCTATAGTATGTATTTTTAGATACAATCTATGCTTTTCATAGTCCATGAAGTCTCTTGATTTTGTAGGATCCTCTTTTTTATACAGTTGGGTGAGTGCAAGCTAATGAAGGCCTCTCATGAAGTGTTAGTGGCAATGCAAACCTGGAAAAACATTAATCTGTTAACTTGGAA
>JASDQU010440292.1:52701-63433 GCA_032191745.1 Picea mariana | reverse complement strand
CTAAATATTCTTTTGACAGCTAACAAATGACTCTGTTTAGGTGCATCCTGATACCTTCCTACCATGCCAACAACATGCATTATGTTTGGATGGGATGCTGTGATGTACAATAGACTGCCTATCATAGACCTATATGAACTCTAATCAACATCAGGTGAATCGTCATCCTTGCTTAACTTACATCCAATAACCATAGGTGTGCTCATAGGTTTATAATATTCCATTTGAAACCTTTTCAACATTTCTATTAGATATTTTTCTTGAGAAAGAAATATTCCTTCAGACCTCTGAGTAATTTGTAGGCCCAGGAAAAATGATAGTTCCCCTATCATAGACATTTCAAATTCAGACTGTATGGTAGAAGAAAACCATTTTACCAATGAAGCATTATTACTACTGAAGATGATGTCATCTACATAGACCAACACAATGAACAGATAATTACCCTTTGTTTTGATATATAGATTGCTGTCAACTGTTCCTCTCTTGAACCCTTTGTCTTGTAGATACGTATCTAGTCTGTTATACCAGGCAGGAGGAGCTTGTTTTAGCCCATATAAGGCTTTCTTCAGCTTGCAGACAAAGTTAGGGTTATATGACAGTTGGAAACCCTCTGGTTGTTCCATATAGACTTCTTCTTTTATATCTCCATTTAGAAAAGATGACTTGACATCCATTTGGTAGACTTCAAATTGTTTATGACAAACATAGGCAAGAAACATTCTAATAGCTTCTAATCTTTCTACAGACACAACTGTTTCATCAAAGTCCAGTCCTTCTATTTGAGCATATCCTTTGCAGACCAATCTAGCCTTATTTCTTACAATATTTCCTTGCTCATTCATCTTATTTTTGTAGACCCATTTGGATCCTATTACATTTTTATTTTTTGGCCTAGGAATGAGTTCCCAAGTGTCATTCTTTTCAATCTGGTCCAGTTCCTCATTCATTGATTTTAACCAATTTACATCTTCACTGGCTTCATTGAAGTTCTTGGGTTCCACCATCGATATGAAGGCCATATGTGATTGCTTGATGTATTTGATTATACTTCTCATGGTTTGTACACCTTTGTATTTCTCACCAATTATCTGACTTTCAGGATGATTCTTTTGAGTAATTCTAGAGGAAGGATTTGATGCTAATTGTTGTCCTGACTCTTTTTGTCTAGGTGTCTCTTATCCATTTGATTCTTGGACCTATTCATATTTCATTTCAGCTATGTCCTCTGTATTAGGCTCAATATTTCTCACCTCTGTTTCTGGGACTCCTTCATCAACCTTTAAATCAATGCAATCAACTAATTTATGCAATCTTCTATGAAAGAATCTATATCCTTTGCTATTGGTAGCATATCCTAAGAAGATGCCTTCATCAACCTTGTCATCATACTTGCCAAGGTTTTCATTATTATTCTTTATGTAGCACTTACTCCCAAATACTTTGAAGTGTTTGATTTAAGTAGGTCTTCCATACCATAGTTCATAAGGTGTCTTGTCACTATGTGGTCTGAGGTGGGCCTTGTTAAGAATATGGACTACTATGTGTATTGATTCTACCTAGTAAGTTTGACCAATGCTCTTCTCATTCATCATTGACTTGGCCATTTGCTGAACTATTTTGTTTTTCCTCTCAACTACTCCATTTTGTTGTGGAGTTCCTGGAATTGTGTATTCTCTCTTGATCCCATGTTTATCACAGAATTCGTTGAAACCACTTGACATAAATTCTCCTCCTCTATCTGATCTTACTGCTTTTAACCTCTTGCATGTTTGATTCTCAGTTAAAACCTTACATATTTTAAATTTCTCAAATGCTTCACCTTTTTCTTTGAGAAAAGAAATCCAAGTAAGTCTGGAGTAATCATCAATGATCAACATAAAGTAATTTTCCTTCCCTGTGACTTCCTGTCTTGATGGTCCACATAAATCCATATGAACTAATTGGAGTGGTTTCTCTGTTGAAGTAGAGATCTTGGATTTAAACTGTGTCATGGTTAGCTTTCCTACTTGGCATGGTTTACACACAGGGTCTTGTGGCTTTGATATTCTTGGAAGATCTTTTACTGCCTCAATATTTTTGAGCTTGAGTAAGTGGTCAAAGTTTATATGTCCAAGTCTCCTATGCCATAACCAAATTTCATCATGTTTTCTTAGATGACACTCTTCTTTCTCTTCTTTCAACACATATACATTATTTTCCATCCTTATGGCTTTAGCCACCACTTGTCCTGAGTTAATAGACTTTATCTTACAATCCTTGGAATTGAACACCACTTCATATCCTCTGTCACACATTTGAATTACATCGAGAAAATTTTATTTCAACCCATCTACAAGCAGGACATCCTGGGCTTTTCCTTTACCATTATTCAAACTCACCATCCCTTTACCCTAGATTTTACTTGGTTCATCATTTCCAAAGGTTACTTTTACCTTTTTTCTTTTACTTATAGACATAAACTTATCCTTGTCTCCAGTCATGTGCTTGGAACATCCACTGTCTATATACCAGGGATCTTTTTGTTTTTGAGTTTAAAGTACTAGACCACATTTTTCATTGTCTTTCTTTTTCCATGTGCTAGCATTTCTAGCTAAAGGATTTATCCTTGGATATGCCTTGTACTTCTTCAAATGGCAGTTTGTAGCTTTATGGACGAAGTTATGACAGTTATAACATTCAATCCCATTGTTCAGTAGGTCAAAGTGATTGGTGCTACGTTGTCTATTCATTGGCTGCTTAGTTCTATGTTGTAAAGATTGTCTATTTATTTACCTCCTCAGTTTCATGTCTCTAAACTCAATTTGACAATTTACAATCTTATGACCAAAATTAGAATAGTAAAAACAATAGCCATGAAAGAAATTTTGGTACCTGAAGGATGGCCTTCTTCTTGGAATTTGTTACTCCATCTTCTCATCTCTTTGTTTTTGATCAGGGATCATCTTGTCTTTCTTAGATTTAGGTGACATAGTACTCTCATGGTTTGATTGTCTTCTGACTTGGAACTTGATCATCTTTAATGGCTCTTTGCTTTCTGGTTGTTTGTTGCTTGAACCATTTACATAACCTAAACCAGTCTTCAACAACATAGATCTTTGTTTTCTCAGAATTTCGTTTAGTTTTGTTGTGGCTTTAATGCTTGGAAGGTTTTGAATATACAATGTTTTAAATCTCTCCATCTCTTTTCTGGTTTTTACTACCTCTTCTTCCAAGGCTTCACATCTTGCCTTCTTTTCTGATAACCGCTGTTTTAGAATGTCCTCTATTTTCTTTGCCTCTTCTAATTCCACTTTTAGCAGGGAAAATTTTTCATTAGGTTCTTTATTATCTTTCTCAAACTGTATCAACAATTGTTTTTTCTTTTTCTTCTTAGATCTGAGTCTAGAAATTTCTTCTAGAGCACTGATCAGTTCTCCTTCCAAGTCAACCACAACTTCTTCATAGTCAACATTACTTCTTGTGATTTTATTATCATAATCCTCTTGGGCCATAAGAATAAAGTCATTAACCTTATCTTCATGCGAGGAGTCACTATTTGTGTCTTCTGAAGAGTAATCATTGTTTACACATAAACTTTTCTTTTTACCAAATCTCTTGGGTTTGAACTTCTTTTCTCCTTTAGAATTCTGATCTTGCTTCTTGTGTGGACACTTAGATGCAAAGTGGCCTATCTTTCCATAGTTAAAACATTTGAATGGAAATTTACCTTGGTACTTGCGTGATCCTTTCTTTAGTCTTCTCACAAATTTTGCTTCAATTTCATCAGGCTCAGAATCCTCATTCTTATCATCTTTAAATGATTCTTCTATAGAAGTGGATTTATCTTTACCTATCCCCATTTCATACGCAATCAACGTTCCTAGAAGTTGATCAAAAGGAGATTTTTTAGATCATTAAGTTCCTCTATAGCAGAGACCTTTGGGTTGAAACTATCTGGAAAATATCTTAAAATCTTCTGGACTAAAACTACATCTTCAAACTTATCACCAAGACTCTTCATGGAATTCACTAGTTCTTCAACTGTCAGAAAGTAATTCCCAACAGTTTCGTCCTCTTTCATATTTAGCTGTTCAAACTATAATCGATAGGTTTGAAGCTTGACATCCTTTACCTTGTCATTACCTTCATAACTACTAATGAGTTTGTCCCACATTTCTTTGGCAGTTTCTAAGTGCATAACTTTTACAAATTCTTCTTCTGCAAGCCCACTCAGAATAACATTCATAGCCTTGGCATTGAAGTTGAATTCTATCTTGTCACCCTTATTAGCTAGTACAACTGGATTTACATAACTAGTCTCTACCACATCAAATACATCTGCACCTAAAGCCATTACATAGGTCCTCATCCTAACCTTCCAGAAGGAAAAGTTTGTTCCATTGAACATAGGGGCCTTACGGGTTGAAGTTCCTTCATGGATTGGCATGTTTAAGCTTACTGATCTACCTTTAAATAAAGGGAACCGAATCTGATACCAATTGTTGGAAAAATGAGAGGGGGGGGGGTGTGAATCAGTTGTTAATATGATTAAACAATTATTCCCATTTTAAACTCTTTACAAAACACTTAATGACAATCATAATGATGTAAGGAAGTAAGCAATAGATTATTAAACATCAATCATACACATGAAATATACAGAGACAGATATTTTCTGAGGAAACCCATAAAGAGAAAAACCTCTTCTTATTGATATGATAAGTAATCGTTATTTTCTTTACATTATCATTCTTATGAGCTCCAACTCCTCTTGAGTCTACAACCTCTATTTTACAAGCAAAAACTTGCTGAGAGCACCAACTCTTTGGTTTCTCTAGCACCTACTAGAAGGAAGCACCAACTCCTTGGTTTCTCTAGCACCCACTAGAAGGAAGCACCAACTCCTTGAGTTTTCCAGCACCAACTGGATGGAAGCACCAACTTCCAGTCACACAGGCTTCAACATGTATAACAAAGAACAATAGTTCTCCCTTGCACCACCCTGCCACCTTGGTTTTTCTGGATACAACCAGATGGAAGCTACAACTCCCTGTGTTCAATAACCCACTTGAAACTCTGAGGACACTAGTCCTCCCTAGCACCTCCCTACCACCTTGAAATATAAATATTTTCTTTTTATAAATTTATCACAGTGATACAACGTTTATCTAGGGCTTACCAGTCTCATCACTATTCTTCTACACTGCTCTGCTCTTCTGCATCCATGTCTCTCTACTTGCATGAATCATTCTCAACAGAAACCCCCATCTCTTCTCTGTTCTGTGTTTTTATACTCTGTGTGCACCTTTTGCATGCTTCATGCGCAATGCATCTGCATGCTCTTTACAACACCACTGTTCTACCCTACAGGTTGTTCACCGCAACTCTTCCTCACTTGTGCATAGCTACACAACAAGCTCACTTCCCTTCTCTGTTCTACATGATTTTCTCTCGTTGAGTCATCTCCTGATCATCATGGAAACTCTTCATCTTCTCTGGCAGTTAGCTCCATGCGTTCATCATCATTGGGCATTATGTTGAGATTCCTTAGCTTCTCTAGAAATCAAGACTCTTCGTCTTCTATGTCAGTTACAACTAGTCAACTATGGATTCTTTGGCTTCTAATCCCCTTCCTTCGCATGACCATCGATAGTGACCAAGCACTTATTCAAAAGGTGCTTCCCAATTTATGTCTAGTGAGTGCTGGCTCCATTTCATGATATCACCTTGGGCTATGAGATTCATGTGACCAAGCGATTGTGGGCGTGTCCAAAGGTGGTTTAGACCAAACTACTTTTCACCCCACAATTCACCATGAGCCTCCACGCGTCCTTTCTCCAAAACCATGGTTTCAATTGTGGCCCGCTCATGAAAAATTAAGGCTCGAGCATGTTCTGGCCCCGTAATGGAGCACGACCGTCGATCTCACGATCTTGATGATGCTCTTGAATGGATGGTTCAGATCTGTCCTATCAAGTCTATGGATGAGATCTCTCCTTCCTCTATCAATGATTGAGGTTTCCTTCGTGATCCGGGCTCTGGGAGTTTCAACTCTCAAACCTTGTTATTGCTAACTGGATATCTTCTAGAATGGAATATCTACTGACATCTGTCCTCTTCAATCAATGGCTCTACCTTCTTTCATTTATCCACGTGCAATCCTTGGTATCAATAATCAGATGAAACGTGCCCCTCCAAACCAATGGATGAAATCGATTTCGCGATCCGGCTCCGAGAGTTTCAATTCTCACGTTCTCGATCATCTTTCCTTTGATTTTTCCTGGAGTTGAAAATCCACTAATGCATGTCCTCTTTAATCCAATGACTATCCTCCACTCTAAGACTTTGACCTTCGAGACTTTGGGTCTTTGGGCGAGTACTGGTGGAAAAAATCCCGAAGAAAAACTCCCGGAGTGACGTAACTCTTGCATCACTTGATGACATGTCATGAGCCGAGAAACTGCCACGTGTCACTCAAATTTGTGATTTCCACACACCTGAAGTGCTGATTCAAATTGACACTTTTCATTGTCTGATTGCACCATGTGTCCTTGATGACGTGGTCTTCCATGATCTAACAGTCATTGTCTGATCTCTAGATCTGACGGTTGATGAAACTTCGCATTCTAGGGATTTCAAATCTCAAACTTTCCTGAGTGTAAACTCCTCTCATCTCTATATCTGAAGTGAATGCTACTCATTTGATTAGGATATTGGATCGACGGTTCGATCTTTCTGCAATGAAAATTTTCTATATTATCCTGTCCTTCCACTCGAAATTAATACGACGTTTGTGATCAAATCGCGACTTCGCATGTAGGGTGTTTGAATGTGAGCCAACCATGACTCTTCCAAATCCCGATATCCGAAATAATCTAGATCAATGACCCATGACCCTCTATGATCCAATGGTATAGATCTTATCGGGAGTTTGCATTTCATGAGTTCCTACAACTCTTACCTTTGACTTTTCCAATTCGTGAGTCAACGAAATCATGATCTCTCACCAAGTGTCCTCTGTATCCAACGGTTTAGATCTTATCATGATTTCACATTTCATAGAGTTGGAGGATGGCTCTCATCCTTATCCTCTTCGCAGTTATACTAGATCCAACGAATGTTGGTCCTCGACACTTAGTTCCAATGGATTAGATCTGTACTTCTCCTTTGCGCTTCCTCTGGTCACTAGACTCTGATCTAACAGAAATCGGGTATTCGGGATTGGTGATCCAATGACCACTTTTTCTCCTCCTCCTGATATTTTTCTTTCTCAAATATCTAAGTGTCAAAGGCCACAACCTTTGATCCTTCCACGAGCCTTAATGTATGGGATATCGTCTGCACATCTCAGAACGCTATCTCTCCTACGCTTTGATCTCTGCATACTATTTTCTTCTTCATTGAGCTTTGATCTCTGTTCCTATTTTTCCATCGATGCACACTCTGATCTTGCGATCAATGACAAACACACTCTACTTGTAAACATGACAACATTGTTTTCCAGTAGTACGACTGTCATTAGGCCAAAACCCGCGGGTGATTGGTAAAATCACCACTACCATATTTCAAGGATCCACGAAAGGAGATTAGTCCCTTGTCATGATACACCAAGGATCACTGACTACTTGCAATTTCATGCAAAAATCTCTACCTCAGCATGAGCAGAGTGTGTATCGAACTTGTGACCTCTAGATCTGATACCATTTTTCGGTAGTATGATTACTGTTAGACCAAAACCCGCGGGCAATTGGTAAACTCACTGCCGCCAGATTTCAAGGATCCACGAGAGGTGATTAGTCCCTTGTCATGATACACTGGGGAGCATTGACTACTTGCAATTTTGTGCAACAGAGTTTGATTCATCATCCTTTAAATCAAAATCTATTTTCTATGGTTCTTCCTTACTTGGTAGGACTTCACATTTAACAACATCCTTCATTTATCTAAATACCACCTCTTGGTTATGCACAAACTTATTAGTTTTTGGGTTCCAAATCTTATAACCTTTGAGACCATATTTATACCCAATAAAGATACACTTTTCAACCTTCTTATCTATCTTACTCTTGTTTTTCTTTGGAACATGAACATAGGCCTCACAACCAAATACCTTGAAATGTGTGAGAGAAGGTTTCTTACCAGTCCATACCTCTTGTGGAGTCTTGTCATACAATGCTGATGAGGGTGATCTGTTGACCAAGTAACATGTAATACCCACTGCCTTTTCCCATAATTCTTTCCCTAACTCAGCACCACTGAGCATGTAACTTTCCTTTTCCATCAACGTCCTATTCATCCTTTTTGCAACTCCATTCTGCTGAGGTGTATATGGAGTAGTCTTCTACCTTTATATACCACAATTCTTACATAATTATTCAAATTCATTCCCGGAGAATGCTCTTCCATTATCTATCCTCAACACCTTAATTCTTTTCTCCGTTTGATTCTCAATAAGAGCCTTAAACTCTTTAAACCTGTCAAATACTTTAGATTTATTATAGAGGAAATATATCCAAGTATTCCTTGAGAATTCATCTATAAATGAGACATAGTAGACATATTTTCCCAATGATGGAACCAACACAGGTCCAAACAAATCACTGTGAACTAGCCATACAATTCCTTCTTCCCTTGTTGCACCAGAGGGGAATCTTACCCGATTCTGCTTCCCATATACACAATGTTCATAGAAATAAAAATCCAAAGAGAAGTTAGACATACCTTAACCCATACCTTTACCGTGCAGTAGTTGAAGACCCTTCTCTCTGATATTCCCCAGTCTTTGATGCCACACCATAACATTTTATCCATAGACTGTAGGAGTTCTTTCTTCTTCAACTCCAATATAAGGATCAATGGAACTATTAGACCCATCACTAATAGTGGTTCCTTTCAGCTTATACAGAGTTCAAAACCAAACTCCCTTCAACAATGCCATTGCTCCTCGAACCATCCTATAGGTTTCCTTTTCAAATATTGTTTTTACCCTTGCATCATCCACTTTTATTACAAAAATCAATTTTCTAGCCAAACCTAGGATGTGCAAAACACTAGGTAGTGTTCTAATCCTTCCATCTATGAGCCTTAACTTGAATTTTGCTCATCCTATGATTCTGGTTGTCGAGTAATCACCTAGGAAAACATTACCTCGATCATACCTCTCATATTCATAGAACCACTCCCTACGGGGAGTCATATGAAAGGATGCACCTGAGTCAAGAAACCATGCCTCGTGATCTACATGTGTGCTTGAAGAAGCCAAGTACACATTCCCTCCTTCTTCCTTGGAGGTATTTTCTTCTATAGAAGGAGCTTCTTCAGATCCCTTCTTTTTCTCAATTTTGGATCTACACTACTTCTTGTAGCTCCCTTCTTTTCCACATCTCCAACATACCTTTACAAAATTTCTATGAGATTTAGATCTACCCTTAGAATTAGATCTCCCACTTAAGAACTTAGATCTATTTCTTTCCTGGGAGTGTCCTCTTTCAAATAATGCATCTGTTCTCTATCCTTCCATGTTCTTCCATCTCCTCTCCTCTCACAACAGGGATGAGACCACTTCATCAAACTTCAAGGAAGTTGTATTACTACCTATGGCCACAACCAGACTATCCCACGAGTTTGGTAAAGAACACAGTAAACTGATACACTTATCTTCATCTGAAATTTTTAATCTCAACATATACTAACTAACTTACCATGGTATTGAAGGTGTTCAAATTATTTTCCACCGAGTCTCCATCTCTCATCCTCAGGTTATATAACTTCTTTCTCAGGAAAAGTTTATTTATGAGGGACTTAGTCTGATACAACTTTCGCAACTTATCCCATAAATCTTTGGTTGTAGCTTCCTCTGACACATTTAGTAATACTGGATCTAAGAGACACAATCAGATTGTGCTCTTCCCTTGTGATCCAACTTTTCCCAGTCATCTGCTGAAGTTCTTGTAGGTGTAGTAGCTGGATCCACCACAATCCACTGATCTCTTTCCACCAACATTTCTTTCATATTGAGCTTCCAGAGCTCAAAACTTTTCTCATTAAACTTCTCGATCTCCATTTTTGAACTGCTCACCATTTATTTTCACTCGAAAAATAAATACCACAGATCTCCCACTATAACATGGCTTATCATAGTCCTGAGCCAAACCCTTGACCACAAAGGCATCCCCTTGAAGCCAAAAAATCTCTAATACCAAATGTAGATTTTAACCTTGTATAATATTTTACTGCAAATATATTTTCAGTAAAAGAACAAAAAATATACAATGGTAAATACACACATTACACAGATATTTTCCCCCAGAAACCCAAACCAGGAAAACCAACATATTCTATATTCATTCATAGTGATACATTGTTTACAATACAATATACATATAGGAGCCAACGACATCTAAAACCCTAACCTAATGAACTAGATTAGTAAACAACCCTAATTCCTTAATCGGAAATAGAAAACCATCGGCAAAATCCATGTGCTGAAAAATCACCCAAAAATGGACATGAAAAATGAGGGAAAAATGCAACACATTTCCTGAGGAATTGTTTTTCTCGGGGGCACTACCCTCGAACCCCCTTATAGGGGGGCTATCACCCCCCTCAAAGCCCCATGTGCACCCGGTGAAACATAGTGTACACTAGAGATAGTCGTGCAAAGAATATAACACATACCCAACATCACCCCCTCCATGTCTCCACCTCTCTCTCTGTGTCTCTCTAATCCTTTCTCTTCCCCTTTGTCCCT
>JASDQU010440292.1:30700-45197 GCA_032191745.1 Picea mariana | reverse complement strand
GACTTTAACATCACGGAGTGGCTTAACAACACACTCCGTCACCGATCGTCCTACACCTCGGGGACTTAAAGAGTGAAGGACATGGGTGTGGGCTTTGATCCACTTATGTGTGCACGGGTCACGATACCATTTATTATAGTATCTCTGGGTGCAACCACACATTCGACCACTACCTCAAGGTGTCCCCATGGCTCCAGGTAAAGCCCTCACGAGAATTGAACCTTGCCCAATAGTGAAAAACTCCTCGCTTTCCACCATTGGATCCAACCCCTTTGGGCAGTTGTGAAAGCATGTTGAAGAAAAGAGCAACTACAAATAATTTTTTGAATTGGTTGTGTGTTATATTTTATTTGTAAAATTACATGATGAATAACTAATTAACAGAACAGAATAACAAAAATTAAGTTTAATAGAACAGAGTAACATAATTTAAGTTGGTGTTTTGTACATACTTCAGTTCCATAAGAACATATCACTGATTTGATTATGTCTACAGTATGTTATAGTTTGTGGTTCTTGGAGGATGCAGTGACCCAAGAATAATGACCACTAGTTATGTGTACAATTTGTGTATGTTAAAAAGGTTAAGTTGTATGATTGATTGTTGGATACTTTCAGTATCTAAACTTCTTTCCTAGATAATCGGCAGATACAGTGGAAGACCATGTACTTTGACAGATGGAAGTATGTCAACAGAATGATTCAATATCTAGACTATTCTTCAGGGTATGTCAAGAATCGGTGGTCCTACAAATATGTTATTGATGGGCATAATCAATTGTATATTAAATGGATCAAGTGGTAGCTCGAATTTTATGGTTGAAAAAGAGTGTAGTCTATGAGATTTCAGAGTGGGTGGAAATGTTGATGAAGATGGGACCAAAGAGAGATCAAAGTTCAAAAATGTGTTTATTTTGATTTCAATATTGTTTTCAAATAATGTAAGCATTAAGGGTGTTGGAGATAATGCCTCCATTTTTGTTGTGAGTTGTTATAGATCAATTGAGATATTCTCTCAAAATATCCACTTAATTTAGGAATTAGTTAGATATGGAAAACTACATATAATAGAGTTATTGTTGTGTGTAAGAGAGTGCAATACATAATAGAATAGTGTCTTGTGTGTGAACAATGTCTCCTATAATATTTTTCTAAGTAATCCTATAACTATATTGTTATAACTATAATTCAAAACTCATATACATTGTTATAACTATAATCCCAAAAGGGGAGGCCCGCGGGCTTGACCCCGGGACCTCCCCCTATCCAAATGACTTATCATAGCCTCTGCCAACCATTAGGCCAACGAGCTCCATTGGTCAATCCACCCAATATTTAATTTAAATTCTACAGTTTACCCATGGACGGAGGAGGCAGCTCGACGGTACATTCGGGCACGATTTTCTAGATGTAGTACAAAGAATTCATTGCATGGTGTAGTCACAAAAACCAAGATGTGATTTCTCAAGGGCCTAGGAGTGCCAGAGTCGGATTGATGCATGGAGACAGTGATTTTTGGTTAATTCGATGCCATGAATTCAATGGTGATGTTTGTTTTCTGATCTAAGAAAATATTTTGTAGCTTAATTCCATAATGAGGTATAATTATGTATTTTTCCAAATTCTTTTGTTGAGTTAATAAAAAGGCCTACCCATTTGAGAGAAGGACCCAAAGACATAGTCCACTAGGGATGAACTCCATTATCAAGTTTTTGGTTCAGATTTTATGCTTATGTCTCTTCATTATTGAGCTTTTCCTTCTTTATAGTGCACTTTAATTTATGCTCATTTAATACAATTCTTTAGAAGTCACTTTGATGAAAATATCTTGGATCAGGATCAAACTACTGACCCCTAGATGATTCCCATCAAATAATCAAGTGGAAAATAACTGGGTGAGTGCAAGAACTTGGTGGCTGAAAAAGTGGCAAGGGCATGATTAAGAAAGCGCACTTATAGGAATCTGTGCATGTTCTTAGGAACATGCACGCATTCCTATACCTCTAGGTTTGTAAATGGTTGAACTTCCATGTATATTTCCATGTATGTTGAGTGGAAAAACCGTGTGCATGCTCTTAAGATCGTGCACGCGGTCTTATTGATTTGTGCCCATTGTGCACAAATCACGCTTGCACTTTTTTCATTGGGAAAACATAGTTGAGCTAGAGAAGAGGAAGAAAGGGAGGAGGGGGGCATTGTGTCTAGGTATGTTACATTTTTCTTAATTTTAATCCAATTTAGTCATTCCAATAGTATTTTTCTCCCAATAATCTAAATTTAAAAAAAAATTGTAATTTTGTATTTTAAATAAAAAGGGAACCTAGTTTACATGCCATGGATTTTAAATTGCAGCATATATAATACAATGGAACCCAAAAACAATTTAAAATACTCACAAGAAAACCAAGAAGATCAAAATCCCAACCCACCACCACCACACAATGTAAACACTGAAATTGATGAGGGTTTGGTTATATTACGAACCCTTGAGGAACAATTAAGGGAAACTAGAGAGCCTAACAGACTCTCCTTGGTCACTTCTTTGGAAATCATTATGCATTCCATTGCAAGTGCTCAAGGGAAATTGACCTCTATTTATGATTATAGGGAATGACTGTATGAGTACTATAGCATTGGTTTGGACATAAACCAATTTAAAGAACTAGGAATTTCAAAACAACAAATATTGTCTATTTTTAGGGATCCTAGAAATGGACAAGAACTATCATTGACTAGGAAACGCATCTCCATTGACTGGTGCATCCATCCTCAAATTAGTCAAAAATGGATGGATATGTGGTACATGGTTTTTTATAAACCTCCCTGCAATAACAAGGAGATGCCCTTATATTTTCTGAGAAAATTATGGGTTGAGATTATTATGGGTAAGCATGTCAACTACTTTAACATTGGTGACTTCCATGGGGTGGGTCGAGGGTCCACACAGGAACAAGATCATGCCAGGCGTGACCCCGAGTTAGGTACCTGTCCCCCCAAGCGAAGGCCCGACCCCCCTACCCAACATCCTCATGTTGCGGAGAAATTGCAACAAGTATAGCTAGCCATCTCCTCATTGACTTATATCTTAGTGAAACACAGTAGCTTTGTTGCACTATCTCAGTAAGAGGTGCTTGCTAGTAACATTGATAGAGGAGTTGGAGCGTCAGAATACACAAGAGAGTACAATGAGGAGAGGGCACATGGACATATAAGCCATCTATGTGAACCTCACAAATGGTCGAGTTGTGGGAAGACATGCTATGGGCCTATAGATCCCAGTGGACAACATAGCTTTATGGAGGAGGTTAGTATATTAACCATCTCTATGTTCTTCATTGTTATATATTTATTTTGTGTTTTGTGTATTTATATAGATATTTGATTGTATGTTGTTTTTTAGTTGTTGTGTCCCAGCAGCAAACCCTCTATGCCTATGGATGCATCAGTTCCTAGCCCCACCATTAATGTAGCAGTAGAGGAAGCATGTTCATTGGGTGCACCATACACACAGGTATGTATCACATTTGATACATTTAGCATATTCATTTATATATTTTATGACATCCTCAAATTGTGTATATCTTCTCTTGTTTCTACAGGATTTGGCACCGAGCGATGTCAAGGATTGTTCATCTAGGATAGACAAGTCACCAGCATCACATGTATCATGTGTTAAGTTAAATATCGTATAATTCACAAATTATTTGTGTTTATGTTTTTTAATTTTACTATTTGGTACTAATAGTTCAATTTTATTCATATGTATGCAGGAAGTCGATACATTTTCTAGGTATAGTAGTATTGCACCCCCTAGGAACTTGAGCGTTGCTTCTGGGTTTCCTTTCTCCGGGCCTAGGGTGTTGGATTCACTTGTACAGCCTATGAAGGTCCATCACAACCCACTTGTTTACCACCCACCCCCACCACCACTTTTGACCCCATCGACAGAGACTGACATGGTATAGGTTGTCTTAGAGCAGGTTGTACAACCTAGTGCTCCATCTTCTAGTGAATTGCCATCAATGCCTGAGATATTCACGGTGAGATAATGCATTGATGTTAATTTTTTATGTTTCATGAATTTTTTTTATGCATATTTGTTTAATTTTCTTGACTTGATCCTTGTAATTGATGCAAGGTGGCAGTGCAGAGAATTTGGGGTCACGGAGGAGGGTAGCACCCTCACGATTGGCAGTTTCATATGTGGTGAGTTGTCTTGGGTTAAATTACAAAGTATCAATTTGTATGTCTATTAATTCATTGATGAAAACAAATGATAACATTGTTTATTCTTTGTGTAGTCTCCAGAGTGTCGAAGCATGCCTAGGCCTAGAACCTCTTGAGGTGCATCCTCGAGCAAGAGAAGAAAGATAGATTTTCAGAATGCTCCTGAGGGTGGCGAGGGTGGAAATGGTCAATGATTGACCAACTACTACCATTTTGTAGCTAGGCCATGATATAAATGTTTTTTTATGTTAGGTCATTGTTGCCACTTTGTATATTAGGCACGAGTTTCCATTTTGTAAAAAATGTACAATTTAGATGATGTTGAGTACACACACACACACACACACACACACACACATTTCATGTCATGTTTTTTATGATTCTCATTGTTTCTACATTTGATGTTGATGAATATATGAATTTCAAAGTGTTTAAATTCCAAACTGTATGAATTTTATGTGTATTAATCCCTTGATTTGTTTCTAAAGTGATTATAAATACATGCAATACGCATTAAGGAATAGCTTATGTTGGAAAATATTGCTAAGTTCTAAATCCATCAGCAATTAATGGTTATCAAGTATCATTGCTTGCTAATCAACCATGTATCTCTACATCATCAATAGGTCATTCCTTCTGAATTATTTGCATGAATGTTGTGGATATCCATATTCTAAATCACAACCAACAATATGGACTACCTCTTAAATTATCTCCATCTAAATCCAATGAAAATCCACACTCAAATAGTGGTCACTTGAAAATATTGTGACCTTAAAAATGGCATATTACAATAATTTATTATAGAAATAAATTTTCTCATTTATCTTCTACATAATTGTAAATCACTTAAAAATTTCATATCAATGTTATTTTCTAGGGCACACACATTATTCCCCTCTTTTTATGCATGAAATATATAAAATCATTTGATTTATGTGTAACCCTTCATAAATGCCAAAAAGACTAGTCAATGACTCATTAATGCACATGTTTGATTAGATTKTGTAGTGGGTATATGTAAATTTTGTTAAATCCATCAATTATTAACAAAATTTATTCAGACTTCCATGATGTCCACTAAACTTATTGATTTTGATCAATAGAACGAGAGAGTTCAMATGGAAACTAGATCTTAGAATGGGTATYAGTTTCCACCTACAAATAAAGGTTTTGAGGTTACATTTCATGACACACTATATAAAGTAATGTTATGCTACCAAAATTCCTCCAGGGAAACTTGAAACCATTATTTTTTTCCCTTCACCATCTATGAGAGTTTATTACACATTCCTACCCAATTTTTGGGTTAGAGAACACAAAGAGACAAAGGACCCTCCCAAACCAAATCCCAGAAACCTATTGATGCCATGCCATGCCATTGTCATTCATTGCCAAGTAATTCCATGCCATGCCATTGGAATTTCCATGTCATTGTCAAACCTTTCCATGCCATGCCATTGTCATGCCTTTCCAAGCCATTTCCATTTTCATGCCTTTCGAATCCATGCCATGCTATTTCCATGCCTTGTCATATCATAGAATTGTCATGCCAATGCTATGCCTTTCCAAGACATGTCATTCCATTTCCATGTCATTTCCATGCCTTTCCAATCCATCCCATGCCATGCCATTGTCATGTAGTTTCCAATTTTTACCTATATAACAATAAATATAACTTTCCAATGCCAGACCATAACATTTCCATGCCTCTCCAAGCCAATAAATGATATTAACTAAGTTATAACAGAATAAATATAACAACCCTTAACACAAGTAATCATTAAATGAAAGGGGCTGAAAATTCAAGCACAAACTAGGGTTTAGATAACAAATGTTTGTTGAAATGAAAGATGACACATAACAACCCTAGAATATTGCCATTGGAAATGGTATGCATTAGTAATGGTATGCATTGGCAATGGTATGCATTGGCATTGGCAATGGTATGCATCGGTATGGTATGCATTGGCATTGGCAATGGTATGCATCGGTATGGTATGCATTGTCTGTCCATTGCTTTGTATGGTATGAATTGGAAATGGTATGGTATGGTATGGTATGGTATGGTATGGTATGCATTGGCATTGGCAATTAAAATGGAAATCTTATGGTATGGTACGGTATGGTATGGCAGGCATTTCCATTGCCAATGCCAATGCATACCATACCATTTCCATTGTCATTGCCAATTCCAATGCATACCATACCATACCATTGCCAATGCATACCATACAAGGAAATGGCAAGACAATGCATGCCATTACCATTTCCATTACCAATGCATACCATACCATACCATACCATTTCCAATGCATACAATGGTATGGTATGGTATGGTATGGCATTGGCAATGAAAATGGTATGGTATGCATTGGAAATAACAATGGTATGCATTGGCAATGGCAATGGTATTCATTGGCAATGGAAATGGTATGAATTGGTATGGTATGCATTGCCTTGCCATTTCCTTGTATGGTCTGCATTAGCAATGGTATGGTATGGTATGGTATGGTATTGGCAATGGAAATGGAAATGTTATGGTATGGTATGGTATGGTATGGTATGCATTGCCATTGTCAATGCCAAGGTATACCATACCATTTCCATTGACATTCTCAATGCCAATGCATACCATACCATACCATTTCCATTGTCATTGTCAATGCCAATGCATACCATGCCATACCATTTCCATTGTCATTGACAATGCCAATGCATACCATACTATACCATTTTCAATGCATACCATACAAGCCAATGGTAGGGAAATGTATACCATTTCCATTGCCATTTCATTGCCAATGCATACCATACCATTTCCAATGCATACAATGGTATGCATTTCCTTACCATTGTATGGTATTCATTGGCAATAGTATGGTATGGTATGGTATGGTGCGGCATTGGAAATGGAAATGGAAATGGTATGGTATGCATTGGCAATAGCAATGGTATGAATTTGCAATGGAAATGGTATGCAATGGTAGTTGGAACTCGTGATAAAACTAAAAATGGGACTTGAATGAGAAAACGGTCAGTTTCATTGCATCCCGAGCACCGGGTTTCAACTAGGGGGGGGATCCACTCTCATTCCATCCACTAGAAAACTGTTTGTTGGATTATCTTCAGCACTAGGGTTTTGGTCAATGAGGCATACTGCAATTGTTTAAGAGGAGGTCGATTTTCAAGAACATTCTGTTGGGAATTTGTGGTTAGTGTAGTCACGTGGGCCTTGGCCAAATATACTAGTGGGATCTTACAAAACTCTGTTATGTCACTCGGTTTGGATTTTATGCCCCCTGACCAAATTGGCCACATGTCCCTGAATGGCTTGAAGAGGTGAGTTGCAACTTGCGATGAAACTCAAACCAAGACTCAGATGGGAAAACCGTCAGTTGAATTGGATACGTAGCATCGGTTTTCAACAAGGGGGGGGGGGCACCGCTTTCATTCCATCCACCAGAAAACCATTTGTTGGAGTCTCTTCGGCACTAGGGTTTTGGTCAATGAGGCATAGTGCAATTTATGAAGAGGAGGTTGATTTTCAAGAACACTATGTTGAGAATTTGTGGGTAGTCTAGTCGCGTGGGCCTTGGTCAAATATACTTGTGGGAGCTTACGGAACTCTATTATGCCACTTGGCTTGGATTTTATGCCCTCGGACCAAATTGGCCACATTTCCATGAATAGCTTGAAGAGGAGAGCTGGAAATCGCAATAAAATTCAAACCGAGACTCGGATGGGAAAATCGTCAATTGCATTGGATATGTAGCATCAAGTTTAAAATAGGGGGGGTATTCATTTTCATTTCATCCACCGCAAAACCGTTTGTTGGAGTATCTCCGACACTAGGGTTTTGGTCAATAAGGCATAGCACAATTTCTGAAGAGGAGGTTGATTTTCAAGAACACCATGTCAAAAATTTGTGGGTAGTGTAGTCGTGTGAGCCTTGGCCAAATAGACTTGTGGGAGCTTACGAAACTCGGTTTGGATTTTATGCCCCCAGAAAAAATTGGCCACATGTCCCTAAATAGATTCAATATGCAAGTTGCAACTCATGATAAAACTCAAACTGGGACTCGGATGGGAGAACCACCAGTTGCATTGGATCTGGAGCATTGAGTTTCAACTAGGGGGGCCCTCTGTTGTCATTTTGTCCACCAAAAAATCATTTGTTGGAGTATCTTCAGCACTAGGGTTTTTCTCAGTGTTATCTTACATATGTTTAGGAAAGGCATGTCAAGGCAAGGAAAGTGAAGGAAAGGCATGTCAAGTTATAAGGAAAGTGAAGGAAAGGCATGGCATTCAAAGTGATAAGGCAAGGCAAGTGAAGGAAAGGCATGGCAAGTGAAGGCAAGGCATTGCATGGAAAGTGAAGATAAGGTAAGGCAAGTGAAGGCAAGGCAAGGAAAGTGAATGAAAGGCAAGGCAAGGAAAGGAAAGTGAAGGAAAGTCATGGCATGCTATGGAATGGCATGGCATGATATGGAAAAGGAAAGACAAGTGAATTCAAGGCAAGGCAAGTGAAGGAAAGGAAAGTGAAGGCAAGACAAGGAAAGTGAAGGCAAGGCATGAAGGGAAAGGAAAGTGAAGTAAATGCATGGCATGCTATGAAAAGTCATGGCATGGAATGGCATGGAAAAGGTAAGACAAGTGAAGGCAAGGATAGTGAAGGTAGGGAAATTGAAGGCAAGGCAAGGCAAGTGAAGGCAAGGCACAAATGGAAAGGAAAGTGAAGGAAAGGCATGGAATTATATGGAATGGCATGGCATGGCATGTAAAAGGAAAAAAAAGTGGAGGAAAGGAAAGTGAAGGCAATGCATGAATGGCAAGGAAAGTGAAGGAAAGGCATGGCATGGAAAAGGAAAGAAAAGTGAAGGAAAGGAAAGTGAAGGCAAGGCATGGCATGTTATGGAATGGCATGGCATGGCATGGAAAAGGAAAGACAAGTGAAGGAAAGGAAAGTGAAGGAAATGATCCAAGTGGATATTGGTGGCCACCAACCTATTCCACTAGCTTGAAAAATAGTTTTTCACCTTGGCAGTTTTTCGGCAGTTTTTCGGGTTCCAAACTTTTGGGGGCATTTTGAGGATCTAAACGATGTTTTTTGGGATTTAGGGCCCAGGTTAATTCCAGAGGAACTTACTTGGGCGAGTCAAAAAAATTTCTTCTCGATTAGAACTTTCCAACGATCTATCGTGCGCCTAAAACGAAGATCGCATGTGAAAGTTACGACCCCGGGAAGTTGATGTACTAACTTACCCAAACAGGGCCCACATGACTTTTGGCGCTTCATCTCCTAGGGTTAGGTTTTTAGATGTCTAGGGTTTTTGACATTCTTGTTTATTGTAAAAGGACTTCAGAGCCTCATTGTAACCATCTTCTTGCGAATGACATAGTTGTCACATCTCTTCTCAAAGATAAGCCGCCACCATTCTAGCAAATTTGTTTTCCGCTACATTTTATAGTTTCATCTTATTTCCTTGTTGAATAGAAAACCAGTTTTATTGTATCTATGTTATTCTATGTCAAGCATATTTTAATAATTTTTGTTCATTTTGTCCTGATCATAAAATCTAGATCAGTGGTATCAGATCAGTCTGCTCCTTGTCATCTTAATGCATGTCCCCAACGAGTTTAGGGTACAAAGAATTGGGTCTCAAGCTTGTTTCTCTTGAGGACAAAAGATCTCACATGCCCAAGTGACCTCTCATGGCAGGAGAAAAGAAGGATGACAGGATATGAGAACCTTTCAAAATGTTTCTTGAGGAAGCCCTCATGCAACAAAGAAATGATATGATGGATAGTTTCACGCAAATCCTTCGCCGGCTACCAACAGGTGACGCATCTTCCTCGAGCGGAGGCGTTGCCCCCTTAAAGGTACAAATAAACTTTGATATTCCTATATTTGAAGGTCATATAGAAGTAGATGTTGTAGACAAGTGGTTGAATCTACTAGAAGGGTATTTTTCTATCCATAACTTTTCAAATAGAGAAAATACTACTTTTGTTCTCCTCAAAGTCATTCCCCATGTCAAAGATTGGTGGGAAACATTCTGTGAGCAAAAGGAAACAGAGGAACCCTCATTATTTACAATCATAGCCACCTGGGAATCCTTCAGGGATGTTATTAAGGAACAATATTACCCTGTCAGAAGTTATGATGACTTGTATACCAAATGGACCACATTGACGCAAGAAAGAGACCAAGCAGTGCCAGAGCTCACAAATATCTTCCATACCTTGCACACCAAGTTGGGTATCAAATATTCGAAGCGAAATATGGTGCTCAAGTATCGTGGTGCTCTGCATAGATACATCTAGACCGAAATGGAATTTCTAGACATCTCATCCTTGGGTGCGGCCTACCGATATGCCGTCAAAATCAAGCAGAATCTCAAACAAAAGATGCGACAATTTGGGCCTGGGAACCCCTCACAACAAAAGCCAGGAAAGGGTGGCCCCAACCCAAAGAATAAAGGACAGAGAAAATATGGAAAATATCAGGAAAACCAATCCAAACCACAAGCGAAGAAGGACATCGGAAAGACAAAAAAAGATATTCGGAAGTGGTGTGACTTCCATAAGATCCCTTGGCATAACATTGTTGACTGCCACTCAAAGAAATCGATGATGGCCTAAATGAAAGACTCTGAATCAAATGTAGGTTATGACTCTGATTCAGAACCAGCAAGGGGAATATGGATCATTGACACAGAACCCAATGTCATCATTGCTACCACCAAGATCCAACCTGGTGAACCAAACGAGCCAGAAGAAGGAGAGTGTCTCTTCCATTCAAAGATGTGGGTAAAAGGCACCCCGATGCACTTCATAATTGATAGTGGTATCCATAATAACCTCATACAAGCATAGGTCTAATCCAAGTGGATATTGGTGGCCACCCACCTATTTGAATTGGCTCCTTGTGTTTGTTTTTTTTCAGCACGTCTTTCTTTACTTCTTTATAATTGTGAGTTCTACACTTCTAGGGATGTCTGAATCCTCATGTATTCTCTAGGTGGATATGAGTGTCCTCTCTCCTAATCCAAATGGATTATTTTATATGTTTTCATGTTAGCACATCTTGTTGTACTTTCAGGGTTGTTTTGGGTCCCTAAACATTTTTTTTTTGCCTTTCCACAGTCATACTGTAGACAGAGTCAGACTCTAATGGAGGAATGTGTATTTCACTAAAAACCTTTCCAACGGGCTATCATGCACCTAATATGGAGGTCGTATGCAAAATTTATGACCCTAGGAAGTTGAGGTACCAAATTACACCAACTTGCCCATAGGGCCCACATGACTTTTGGTGTTTCACCTTCTAGGGTTAGGTTTTTGGATGTTTAGGGTTTTGGAATTCATGAGAAATATGAAAAGGGCCTATGGAGCCTCATTGTAATCCATTATGCTCAAACGGATGCGTGTAGCAGCCACATCTCTTCTCAAAGATAGCTACCACCATTCAAGCAAGTTTCAGTTTTGTAGTTTTATAGTTTCAACCTATTTCATTATTTAATAGAAGATATTGTTCACTGAATATTTGTGTTATTCTTCCTATCTATGTGTTTATTGTATTCAGTATGTTCTGCTCCTAAATCCGGATCAAGGTCTTAGAGTTGTTGGCCCTGCCAACAACGTCACACCCACAACCCTACACCATTGGATGGCCCCGCCAAGGAAGCGATCTCTGCGTCAGCCAACAATGTCGACTGTCATACAGAATCAAGCCCTTCAAAGATGAGGTATTGTGTGATGTTTCTCCTCTCAAAGTTTGTAATGTTCTTTTGGGCCAACNTATGGAAACGTCATGTTGTATATGAGTCTAGGCCTCGTAGTGTTATTATTACTTTGAACAGGAAATTGTACAGGATACCCGAGGCAGTCCCTCCTAGTGTTATTTCCTTTATATCTACCAAGCAATGCAGGAAGGTCATCTCTCAAACTGGGAAATTTGTTTTCTTTGTGATTCTCACTCAGAGTGAGAGAAAGATCATAGCCACATCCAAGGCCTTCGCAGCCGATCTCCCCACACAATAAAATCAAATGGATAAGGTTGTGGAATAATACTCAGATATATTCTTCAGGAAAGGAAAGTTAATGAAAGGCACAACAAGTGAAGGAAATGCATGAATGGCAAGGAAAGGCAAGGCATGGCATGGAAAGTGAAGGCAAGGCATGGCATGGCAAGTGAAGGAAAGGAAAGGCATGGCATGTGAAGGCAAGGAAAGGCATGTGAATTCAAGGAATGGCAAGTCATGTGAAGGCAAGGCATGGAAAGGCATGGAATGTGAAGGAAAGGCATGGCATGTGAAGGAAAGGAAAGGCATGGTAGGGTATATTTTAACAACATTACAAATATTTTAACAACATCCAAAACTATTCATTTTACATACCTAGATGGTCATTCAAGTAGACCATTGGGATCACTTCTAATACTGACGGTATCCATTAACTTCTCATGCTTATATTAAGGAAAGAAGTATCATATATTTGATGATTTCTTACTTGGCATTGTTTGTAGTTGGAGGTTTGTACCAATAACCAAGTTTGTAAAGTGGTATACAACTTGACCTAGTTTATAATCTTGAAATACATAGCCACCTTTCTTTCATATTCTTTCATCATGTTTCAGATATTTTCCTTTAATAACCATCGGCCCTATTGGAAATTCAATGCCTTCGTAGTTTGTTACTAATCGCATAAGGGTCTTATTTCCCTCTAAGAATCGTGCCAGCCAATAATCAGTTTCCCATTCACTATATATTGGGGAAACCACTACGTATATGTGCCCTGCAAAAAATGGAGTGTCAAAATGTGAGTCCACTAAATTACCAAAGCATAACACATTCATTCTAGTTATTCAAAATTTAATAAAAGGATTCAAAGAACCTGGCAATACGAGATATGAGGCATGATCATAATCTGTTGAAATACTTGATTAGTCCTCCTCCAATTGGGATAATTCCATAGTTATACGTTGACCAATGGAGAGTGATACACGATTCCATATATCAACCCATTTTTTTGATTCACAAACATCCCATTCATTACTACTACATGGGCCATAGAAGCAAGAGAGTTTTCTCATCCATATTTCAACTATTGCATTGTCAGATACTCTAACATAATGGAATCCATGAGTGCCCTTGTATTTTTTTTCATTCATACCACTGTGATCGATTTACATCGACCACCTCCCAAAAATTTATGTGTACATGTCCTTTCTTGTGTGATTGGTCTTCATAAGTTCCTTTTCCCTCTCCCATTATTGAAGAATGCCATTCAACAATGGATTTTGCATCTCGAATGAGGGAAGTAGTAGTGAACTTCATTTCTTTCCTGCGCAATGTTATTTTTATACATGCACCTGCTCCATCATGCTCCAATTTCCCATGCTTGGACTCAAAATAGTTCCAAATGTGTGGTACATTTAGTTTTTTTGGTAACATACACGACCATTGAAATACAAGAGAATTTGTGAACTAGCCTGTGCAACCATATTACCAAATCCAATGTTGATCCATCAATATGTTCTTCTCCTTAAGTTGATTGTAGAACAAGTGAAAACAATGATGTACATAGGCTAAGTCATGGCATCGATCATCACTTATGTAGAAGTGATACTCTTTCAATATAACTATGTTTTGTTCATTACTGTCTRKTCCATGCMTGTATGTGATATGTATCATTATGTTGACMTGYTCTGAGTGATAATAGTTCTTTGAATCTCATTTTGCGGTTGAAGGGTGTAGTTCTAAGAAAAATCAACCACTGATAACATAGTACCAACAGTAAATGTATCTCTGCATATTCTAAAATGTTTGTCCTACCATCAAGCCACATGGACATCTTGAACATAATGGCATGCATTTTAAACGAAGTCCTTCATGAAGTCACAAACTCGTGCTTGGGAAGTAACCAATTGTATCTTTTTTCTTTCACGTCCTCCATCAATATCATATGTCACACATTTAAATCTTTTCAAGGCAACCTCCTTCCTCCCCAGTTCATACTCATCGCTTACATGGATGCACTTTCTTAGTAATGTCATTCCATCGCACCTGTGGCATCTCCCATATAAGTATGCATTTTGATAAAAATTTAAAACCCTCTATCCTTGTGCACAAGATGATGTGAATAAAGTCTCTAGATGACGACGATGATAATATAATCGGGAATTCCTACAAAAGGGTGTTATGCAAAACATGAAATGTGTGTGTGTGTGTGTGTGTGTGTGTGTGTGTGTGTGTGTGTGTGTGTG
>JASDQU010440292.1:0-27664 GCA_032191745.1 Picea mariana | reverse complement strand
ATGCAATCTTTTATTGGTGATTGACTTGGCTATTAATTGTAAACTATTGTACTTTCTATACCCTTCTTAAGTATAGACTCAACTGAATAAAATACTAGTGTTGTCTTCACTTTTGTATGCTTTAGAAGTTTGAATGGGAATTTTTCTTTGTTTCCTTGAATGAAATCAATCTCTATGCCTTTCACAAGTGTAGTGTAGCATAGTATTTATTAATATACATGAGTGAATTTGGGTAATGATTATTAAAAGAAAACATGATTGAATCATAAAAATGAAATCAGGTATATAAGATGTAAATTTCATGGTTTTCCATCCCATAGACATGTACATAACATCACCTTATCATACATGGATGGGCATGTAATATATTGGTAATTAGAAAACATCTACAATGATTTCAAATCTTTAATAGTTGTGATAGTAATAGGCTGAAATTTTAAACATATACATAAACCCCTTTCCTCAGCTAATGCATTACCAAGTATTAAACTCAAGATAATGGTGAAAGTAGTATAACACCAAGCCCTTGAACCTAAGGTCATCTTACTACAATGACATATCCCTATGTTGGGATGTCAGTTGATGCTATTATTCTTCTTCCCAATGTTTGTTTGTTTTTGGGTTATTTTTGTGATTTGCTAGGTTATAATAGTTGTGTCATGTCTCCATAATTGGGTAAGAAATAGAAAAGGAGTATGAAAATTATCATAAAAAAATGGATACTTAGGATATGTAGTGAAAATAGGGAAATTTTTAGGGATATGTAGGAAGGTGTATTGAGCATGGAGTTCAACAAAAATATTTTGAGAAATAGAAAAGAAATTAAGGGTATTCTTAACTATGCCATGAATGCACATACTATGTCATAGCTTCACTATGTGAACCCCACATGGTTTTATAAATTAGTAAAATATTTTCCAACACTGTACAAGGTTTTCAAATATAGTGAAAGATTCTATAATCCAATGAAAAATGCATAAAAAAATTACGTACACATTATATTATTGATAAAATAGCCTTCAAAATTTTCTATGTATCATGGGGATTCACCTATTTAAATTTACCTGGGGGAGAGGAGGGAGGTTCGTAAAAATTTTTTTAGTCAAGGTGAATGACTTATTTATTTATTTATTCTTTCTTTCTTTCCCGTCGCTATTTCCACGTCAGGCCGTTGCTCTTGCCATCTTCTAGACGTCGTTCTTGCCACAGCCAAGAGTGTCGCTCCCATAGCAACCACGTCGGAGGTGATACCTCGTCCCATCAGTCTTTCCACCTTCATAATGTCTCTCTTGCCACCTCTGAAATGTCTCTTTTGCCTCCTGCTGGACGTTGTTCTTTCCACGTCAGGCCGTCGCTCTTGCCACCTGCTGGGTGTCATTCTTGCCACGGCCAAGAGTGTCGCTCCCATAGCAACCACGTCAGAGTTGATACCTCGTCCCATCAGTCTTGCCACCTTTAGAACATCTCTCTTGCCACCTCTGAAACGTCGCTCTTGCCACCTTTAAAATGTCTCTCTTTCCACCTTAAGAACGTCTCTTTTGCCACCTCTGGAATGTCTCTCTTTCCACCTTTAGAACATCTCTCTTGCCACCTTTGAAACGTCACTCTTGCCACCTTTGAAACGTCGCTCTTGCCACGTTTGAAACATCCCTCTTGCCATGTCTACTATGTCGGTATTGCCACGACCCATACGTCGGTCTTACGATGTCAATATGGGGTTGGAAAATCTAATTTATGATGACATGTGGCGTCATATAACGTCCAAATACAGACGAAAACTATGGCGTCAGAAAAGCGACATCCTATGAAATGACATTTGAGGGGGTCCGAGGTTTGTCGGTCTTACGACAATAGAAAGTGGCAATTACGTCGAACGCGTCATCGGAATTTGACCCAAATGCACTAGTGACATCTTTTTCCGCCTGCTCCATCCTTGAAACTCACCGATGACTGTTCAGATTTTCCTTCCCTAGGGGGTTTCTTTTGCTGCGCGTTCACTTCATTCGCACCATCCCGTCTAGCCTATGGCAGCTCCTTTGCTAGATTCTCAACCTGCTCCCATCTACATAGGGGTTCCTCCTTTCCTTTCCCTTGTGTATGTGGTAGCCCCTACAGTTGCACTCTTCCTGTTTGCATCTATTTATGTTGTTTCTTCTCTTATTGAACTTTCCCTGTTGTGGGCTTGTCCTTCCAATCTTGGTCTGCCCGTAGAGGTGAACCTTCCCATCCTTTTCCCCCATCACAGTACATATGATCATGATTAATTGACCGTTATCCTTGTACGGGCCCTTGCCCTTGATCGCTTGATATCCTACTGTGCTACTCCCCATACCTGGTCTTTGGTGTGGTGTATTGATATTGGTCTGTGTCAATACCTCTTTCCTTACGTCATTCACTGCTTGTTGTTTTCCATCTATACTTTCCCACGGGCTTTCCCCAAAAATATTACTGTTGACATGACCTTGTTGTTGTACCCTCGCCTGTTGTATAATCTGATCCTGCGTTGTACTTGGTGGTTGAGTGTTGGGCAGTCATATCCTGCCTGGGTTCTTTGTGCCTTCCGCTAGGCCTTTCACTTCCCTACTCAATGTGAACTTCCTTTCTTAAGTCATCGTCATGATATATATGTTGATCCAGGTAGTTTTTAGTTCCTCTCTTCCTTGCTAACCCCCTCATTGGATATTCTGCCCGCCAGGCCATTCGCTGACTTGCGTACCCAACACAACTCCAATATGTTCATCATTTGCAGATGCTCCTAGATTTTTTGTAGGAAGTGTGCCAAGAACAAGTGTCTTTGAACCTTGCCCACTCTAGGGCCATTTTGGAGTCTCTTCACCATATTGATAACCAAGCTGGAGTCACCTTCCATGATAGTGTTTTTCATCCTTTCGCGACTTAGAATTTCGAGACCAATCTCCAGGGCTCCAAATTCCGCTGTGTTGTTGGTTGAGTTTCCCATACTCCCAAAGTACAACTGGATTATGTTACCACCACTATCTATGATCACCCCTCCCATCCTTGTCATTTCTGGGTTTCCTTTTGCTGCCTCGTCAAAGTTTAACTTGAGGATCCCTGTCGGAGGGGGTGTCCAGTTGCGCTCTCCTATTTGGAGTTGTGGTGGTCGCCATACCTGTGTGTTGTTGCGCCTATCTTTTAGGTGAAAATATTCCAGGATGCGGGAGTCCTAGCCTATGAGTTTCTCTTTTCTAGTCTGGCAGTTGTGGCTCTGCACCATTTCTCGTATTAGTGAGATTACTGCTTCCTTGAGTTTCCCTTCCGGAAGGATTTCATTCCTGAAGATGTGTTGGTTCCTTTATTTCCATATTTCTCATATGATCATCCCTGGCATGAGATTCCAGGAAAGGTTCACCATTTCATGTTTGTTGTAATTCTCATTCCAGTTGTTGATGGTTGCGCTGATGTTACCTCAGGTCCTATTAGATTGGTGAAAGATGCCTACCTCCCAATCCCAGATCTCTGTTGTGTAATTACATTCATCGAGGAGGTGATTCATTATTTCTTCCTTAGCTTGACATAGGTGGCATCGTGATGGGCCTATGAAACCTCTTTTCCTTAGTTTTAACCAAGTTAGAATTCGGTTGTGAAGTACTAGCCATTTGAACATTTTGATTTTTGGCCACTGGGGGCTGCCCCAAATATTTCCCCACTGTTGCGTCGGATATTCTTGGTCTTGGTCTGTGATGTAATTCCGAGCTTCTTTTAAGTTGAATTCCCCACCATTTTCCCTTCCCCATCTTAGTTGGTCCTCTTCTTCTGAGACTACAATTTTCCTTTTCCCTAGTTCCTCCTCCACCTATTTTGTTATTGTTGCGATCCAATCTTTGTTTTGTGGATTGAGTTTGTACCAGATCCTCCATCTGTCGCGATCATTTTCTTGTTTCTAGGAGTGATGGATTTTTATTTTTCATTACGTGGTCATTTCCTATTGGAGTCCCTCCCTGTCTGGATTTTCCATTATGGGTTCTTGTTGCCTTGTGTCCTCCAAGACTCTGGCTATTTTACCATTCCTCACTTTTGATAAGTCGTGTTTCTAGATTCAGGTTTTGTTGTGCTAGGCTATATTCTAGATGGATGATCTCTCCCTTATGCCCATAAAGAGAATTCGATCCTGGTCATTGATGTCTGGGGCATACACTGCCTTCCATGGTTTTCCCATGGTGATTATTTTTCTTTGACCCATCTCCACCAGAGCTTCGCCCTGTAGGCTTTGTTGGTTACTTGTGGGTCTTGTAACCCCATGCCTCCTTTGCATTTTGGTTTGAAAACCTTATCCCAGGCCACCAGAGCCCATTTTTTCTTATTTTCCACTCCTCGCCATAGGAAGTCCCTTTGGATGGCTCTTATTTTTTGGAGTATTCCTTTGGGAGTGGGAAACACTGAAATCATATAGGTTAGAATTTCGTGTAGAACTGCTTTGGTCAGGTTAAGTCTCCTCGCTAGGTTGAGGGATCTGTAAGTCTAGTTTTTCATCCTCTCCTATAGTTTGTTGATCACTCCTTCCCATGTTGCCATTTTTCATGCTCTGTCCATCAAGGGGATTCCCAACTATTTCGTTGGGAGCGTTTTGCATTCAAACCCAAAAATGTTTGCTAAGTTTCTTTGAATTGTTGGGTTGGTGTTGAAGAAATATATCATGGACTTGGAGTGATTGATCTCCACTCCCGAGGCTTCCCGAAACTCTTCTAATATTATTTTATATACTTTTCCTTCCTTGACCATGGGTGTGCCATAGAGTAAGGTGTCATCAACAAACTGTTGGTGCATGGAGGTAGGGCAGTTTTCAAAGGGTTTGATGCCTGTTATTTCTCCTACTGTAGTTGCGTTTTTTATGTTTCTACTGAGTCCTTCCATCATTAGAATGAATATGAAGGGTGATAGCGGGTCTCCTTGTCTGATTCCTATTGAAGGAAAGAAGGGTTTGTTGGCATGTTTACAGGAAGAGTGTGCTTTTCATTGATGAAAAGAACAACAACGACGATGGCATGCTTTCAGGCAAGAACAACAAAAACGATGGCATGATTACAGGCATAAATTTCTAGGCAGGCACCAGAAGTATTTTGGGAAGACACAGAAGAGCAAGCCCGAGAAGCTCAAAAGAGATAGTGCAGAGTTGCACATAGAGAGCAAGTGTGCGCTAGGGCCAATGTTAACTTCATTGCCAAAGCTCAGGATAGATGTCATTCTGAGATGCCCGGATGAGATCCCATACATCAAGTCTTGTAGAAGGATCAAAGGTCATGGCCTTTGACACTTAGAGATTTGAGAAAGCCAAAGCTAAAGAGGAGGAGCGACAGTGACCGTTGGATCGAGCACTATGAACGATCTGGGTCGTCAGATTAGAGTCCATATAGGAGAAGTGAGAATTCACGAAGTCCGAGTTTTCTATTTCATCACAGCCGTTGGAGAACAGATGGATGTAGGCCATCGATCTGGAGAAGGTTTCAGAAAATTGGGAGTCAAGAGAAGGGAGGTGAATAGTCCTCTAACTTCGTGAAATGCAAAGTCACAATGAGATCTAAGCCATTGGATCCAAGGACATGTGGTGAGAGATCATCATTTCGCTGACTTGTGAAGTGGAAAAGTCAAAGGAAGATTTGCAGGAACTCGTGAATTTCGAGTTCGCGAAGAGGAGATCTTGACCGTTGGATCGAGGAGTAATTTGGGCCGTCAGATCCAGGAGAAGAACATATGTCACATGGGGAGATCCATGCCAGCAAGGACAAGTTGCAGATCATGTTAGACGGGAACTCGTGAAATCTTGAAATGCAGAAGGTGATCATGTTCGTTGAGTCACGGGAAATCTCAAACCGTTGAGATGAGGTGATTGAAGTTGGGAGTTCGGGAATCAGAAGAAGGGATGTGCTCTAACCTTTGACATCGCGAGTTGCGAAGTCATGAAGCACTCCATTCTTTGGCCCATGGTCATAGCCATGGTCACATCGATGAAGGAGCTAGCATGTTTCTAAGCTCCACCTCAGAGTTTTGCGAGTTGGGAGAATCGAGGCAACTTGCAACAAAATCTTTGAAATGTGAAGTCATGAAAATATCTGGGCATCAGATCACAGATGATTTTGGAACCTTGATATAACGCAATCACGAGTTCAGGAATCAGAAGAAGGGAGGTGAGACAACCTTCAACATTGCGAATCGTGAAGTCATGAAACGTGAAAAGGAGATCTCAACCATTGAATCACAGAGAGATCTGGACTGTTGATATGGAAATATTAGTTTATGAAGTTAGGCCTGTGGTCATGGCCATGGTCACATTGATGAAGGTTAAGGGAGGAGCTAGCATTGCTAGGCTCTACCTTAGAGTTTCGCGAGTTGGGAAAATCGAGGTGACTCGCAGTCGACATCGTGAAACACGAAATCATGAAACGACTGTTGGTTAGGCGTATGGTCACCGTCGATGGTCACGTGAAAGGAAGGGGCTTAGAAATAAGATATAGCACCCACTGTGAAGTTTTTATTAGGAAGGGAAAAGGCGCCAAAGGAATGAACGCGCTAAGGTTTTCTCAGTAACTGCTAGAATGAAGTGATTGCATCTTCCAGAGAATTCGAGGAGCTGTAGAGTGACTGCCAGAGGATCCGAAGAGTCTCAAGGAAACTACCAGTGGAATAAAGAATCATCATAGGGACAATTGAAAGTTGGGAAAGTGTTGAAGTCTGTAACTGTAACAGAGAGGATAAGCTCAACTGTGACAGAGAAGACGAAAAGTTGCACTGCCAGGAAAAGGAAAAGAATCTTGGGAACGACCATTGATGACAAATACTCTCAGCATAATGTCTACTGATGTAGAGGAGACTCAACATAATATCCATAGAGGATGAAGCGTTAGGTGTATGATCTGGCAGAGGACTTGGCATGATAAATATATGCAGAACAAATAAGAGACAATTTCTTCTGTTGAGATTTATTCATGCAGGTAGAAGCATGCTATGCGCAGTAGCTGAAGCACACAAAAGAGGCGTAGCGCATAGAAGGGAAATGTTTCACAGAGCATAAAACGTAGAAGAACAGAAATCACAAGGGGATGCAAGCAGGAAGACATTGATGCAGGCAGAGTAGAGCAGTGTAGTAGAACAATGATGTGACTGCTAAGCCATTGATAAAGCAAGTATCACTATAATAAATTTAAGAAAGAAAAGATTTATAATTCAGGGTGGTAGGGAGGTGCTAGGGAGGACTATTGTCCTTAGAGTTTCAAGTGGGTTCTTGAACACAGGGATTTGTATCTTCCATCTGGTTGTAGCCATAAAAAATCAGGGTTACAGGGTGGTGCAAGGGATAACTATTGTTCTTTCTTATACAGGTTGGTGCCTGTGTGACTGGAAGTTGGTGCTTCCATCCAAATGGTGTTGGAACACTCAGGGAGTTGGTGCTTCCTTCTAGTGGGTGCTAGAGAAACCAGAGAGTTGGTGTTCTCAGCAGGTTGCTTCTTGTAAAAAAGAGGTTGTAGCCTCAAGAAGAGTTGGAGCTCACAAGAATGTTAATGTACAGAAAATAAAGATTACTTATCATATCAAGAAGAACAGGTTTTTCCGTTTATGGGTTTCCTCAGGAAATATCCATCTCTGTATATTTCATGTGTGTGATTGATGTTGAATATTCTATTGCTTACTTCCCTACTTTATTGTGATCGTCATTGAGTGTTCTGTAAAGAGTTTGAAATGGGCATAATTGTTTAAGCATAGTAACAACTGATTCACCTCCCCTCTCATTTGTCCAACAATTGGTATCAGAGCGGGTTCCTTTTATTTAAAGGTATATTAATAAGCTTAAACATGACAAGTTATGAAATAACTTCAACAAATAAGGCCTCCCTGTTCAATGGAACAAACTTTTCCCTCTAGAAAGTTATGATGAGAACCTACATAATGGATTTATGTGCATATGTCTGGGATGTGGTAGAGACTGGTTATATAAATCCAGTTGTACTAGCTAATAAGGATGATAAGATAGAATTCATCTTCAACGTTAAGGCTATGAATGCTATTTTGAGTGGGCTTGCAGAAGAAGAATTTGTAAAAGTTATGCACTTAGAATCCACCAAAGAAATGTGGGACAAAATCATTAGCAGTTATGAAGGTAATGAGAAGGTAAAGGAAGCCAAGATTCAAACCTATAGAGTACAGTTTGAACAACTAAATATGAAAGAGGATGAAACTGTTGGGAAGTACTTTCTGAGAGTTGAAGAACTAGTAAATGCAATGAAAGGACTTGGTGAAAAAATTGAGGAAGCCTGTTTAGTTCAGAAAATTTTGAGATCTCTACCAGATAGGTTTAACCCAAAGGTCTCTACTATAGAAGAACTTAATGATCTAATAGATTTTCCTTTTTATCAACTTCTAGGAACATTGACTGCATATGAAATGAGGATAGTTAAAGATAAACCCACCTCTAGAGAAGCATCATTTAAAGAAGATAAGAATGGGGATTATGAGCCTAATGAAATCGAAGCAAAGTTTGTGAGAAGACTAAAGAAAGGATTAGACAAGTACCAAGGAAAATTTCCTTTCAAATGTTTTAATTCTGGAAATATAGGTCACTTTGCATCTAAGTGTCCACACAAGAAGCAGGATCAGAATTCTGAAGGTGAAAATAAGTACAAACCCAAGAGATTTGGTAAAAAGAAAAGTTTATGTGTAAACAATGATGACTCTTCAGAAGACACAGATAGTGACTCTTCCTATGTAGATAAGGTTAATGACTTTATGCTTATGGCCAAAGAGGATTATGATAATAAAATCACAGGAAGTGATGTTGATGATGAAGAAGCCATGGTTGACTTAGAAAGAGAACTAATTAGTACTCTAGAAGAAATTGCTAGACTCAGATATAAGAAGAAAAAACAAAAACAATTGCTGATACAGTTTGAGAAAGATAATAAAGAACCTAATGAAGAATTTGCTTTGCTAAGAGTTGAATTAGAAGAGGCAAAGAAAATAGAGGACATTCTAAAACAACAATTATCAGAAAAGAAGGCAAGATGTGAAGCCTTGGAAGAAGAGGTAGTAAAAACCAGAAAAGAGATGGAGAAGTTTAAAACATTGTATCTCCAAAATCTTCCAAGCAATAAAGACACAACAGAACTAAACGACATTCTGAGAAAACAAATATCTCCTTTGTTTAATATTGGTTTAGGTTATGTAAATGGTTCAAACAACAAACAACCAGAAATCAAAGAGCCAGTAAAGATGATCAAGTTCCAAGTTGACAGACAATCAGACCATGAGAGTTCTTTGTCACCAAAATCTAATAAAGACAAGATGATCCTTGATAAAAAACTAAAAGATCAGAAGATGGAGAAACAAATTCCAAGAAGAAGGCCATCCTTCAGGTACCAAAATTTCTTCCATGGTTACTTTTTTTACTGTTCTAATTTTGGTCATAAGATTGCAAATTGTCAAATTAAGTTTAGAGACATGCAACTGAGGAGGTCAAGAAATAAACAATATTTACAACATAGAACTAAGTAGCCAATGAATAGACAATGTAGCACCAATCAATTTGACCTACTGAACAATGAGCTCGAATGTTATAATTGTCATAAATTCATCCACAAAGATGCAAATTGCCATCTAAAGAAGTATAAGGCAGATCCAAGGATAAATCCTTTAGCTAGAAATGTCGGCACATGGAAAAAGAAAGATAGTGAAAATTGTGGTCTAGTACTTTCAGCTCAAAAACAAAAAGACCCCTGGTATATAGACAGTGGATGTTCCATGCACATTACTGGAGACAAGGATAAGTTTATGTCTAAGTAAAAGAAAAACAGGAAATATAACCTTCGAAAATGATGAACCAGGTAAAATCAAGGGTAAAGGGATGGTGAGTTTGAGTAATGGTAAAGGAAAAGCCTAGGATGTCTTGCTTGTAGATGGGCTGAAACATAATTTTCTTAGTGTAAGTCAAATGTGTGATAGAGGATGTGAAGTGGTGTTCACTTCCAAGGATTGTAAGATAAAATCTGTAAATTCAGGTCAAGTGGTGGCTAAAGGCATAAGAATAGAAAAAAAATGTATATGTGCTGAAACAAGATAAAGAAGAGTGTCAGGTAAGAAAACATGTTGAAATCTGGTTATGGCATAGGAGACTTTGACATCTAAACTTTGACCACTTAATCAAGCTCAAAAATCTTGAGGCAGTAAAAGATATTCCAAGAATATCAAAGCCACCAGAATCTGTGTGTAAACCCTGCCAAGTAGGAAGGCTAACCAGGACACAGTTTAAATCCAAGAGATCTGCTTCAATAGAGAAACCACTCCAATTAGTTCATATGGATTTATTTGGACCATCAAGACAGGAAGGCACAAGGAAGGAAAACTACTTTATGCTGATCATTGATGGTTACCCCAGACTTACTTGGGTTTCTTTTCTCAAAGAAAAGGCTGAAGCATTTGAGAAATTTAAAATATTTAAGGCTTTAACTGAGAATAAAACAAGCAAGAGGTTAAAGGAAGTAAGATCATACAGAGGATGAGAATTTATGTCAAGTGATTTCAAGGAATTTTGTGACAAACATGGGATCAAGAGAGAATACAAAATCCCAGGAACTCCACAACAAAACTGAGTAGTTGAGAGGCAAAACAAAACAGTTCAGCAAATGACCAAGTCAATTATGAATGAAAAGAACATTGGTCAAACCCACTGGGTAGAAGCAATACACACAACAGTCCATGTTCTTAACAAATCCCACCTCAGACCACACAGTGACAAGACACCTTATGAACTATGGTATGGATGTTATGCTTCAATAAAACACTTCAAAGTCTTTGGGAGTAAGTGCAACATAAAGAATAATAATGAAAACCTTGGAAAGTATGATGACAGGGTTGATGAAGGCATCTTCTTAGGATATGCTACCAATAGTAAAGGATATAGATGCTTTAATAAAATATTGCATAAATTAGATGATTGTATTGATTTAAAGGTTGATGAAGGAGTTCCAGTAAGAGAGGTGTGCAATACTGAGTCTGCTATGGAGGACACAACTGAAGCTGAAGATGAATAGGTCCAATAATCAGAAAATGAAGACTCTGAGTCAGATGAAGATACAAATACTTAGGCAGACTCAAATCAATAGACACTATCAAATCCTTCCTCCAGAATTACCCAAAAGAATCATTGTGCAAGCCAGATAATTGGTGAGAAAGAAAAAGGTGTACAAACCAGGAGAAGGATAATCAAAGACACCGAGAAATAACTTATAGCCTTCATATCCATGGTGAAACCCAAGAACTTTAATGAAGCCAATAAAGATGAAAATTGGTTAAAATCAATGAATGAAAAACTGGACCAGATTGAAAAGAATGAAACTTGGGAACTCGTTCCTAGGCCAGCAAATGAAAATGTAATAGGATCAAAATGGGTCTACAAAAATAAGATGAATGAGCAAGGAAATATTGTAAGAAATAAGGCTAGATTGGGCTGCAAAGGATATGCTCAAATAGAAGGACTGGAGTTTGATGAAAAATTTGGGCCCATAGCAAGATTAGAAGCTATTAGAATGTTTCTTGCCTATGCTTGTCATAAATAGTTTAAAGTCTATCAAATAGATGTCAAGTCATCTTTTCTAAATGGAGATCTAAAATAATAAGTCTATATGGAACAACCAGAGGGTTTCCAACTGTCAGATAACCCTGAATTTGTTTGCAAGCTGAAGAAAGACTTATATGGGTTGAAACAAGCTCCTCGTGCCTGGTACTATAGACTGGATACATATCTTCAATATGACATCATCTTCGGTAGTAATAATGCTTCATTGGTACAATGGTTTGCTTCTTCCATGGAGTCTGAATTTGAAATGTCTATTATAGGGGAGCTGCCATTTTTTCTTGGTCTGCAAATTACTCAAAGGTCTGCAGGAATATATCTTTCTAAGGAAAAATATCTAAGAGAAATGTTGAAAAGATTTCAAATGAAGATTCTAAACCTATGAGCACACCTATGTTCACTGGATGTAAGTTAAGCAAGGATGATGACTCACCTGATGTTGATCATAGTTCATATAGGTCTATGATAGGAAGTCTATTGTACATCACAACATCCTATCCAGACATAATGCATGTTGTTGGAATGGTAGGAAGGTATCAGTCTGCACCTAAACATAGTCATTTGTTAGCTCTCAAAAGAATATTCAGATACTTGAAAGGAACAATGAACTATGGCCTATGGTGCCCTAGGAATTAGAATTTTCAACTATCAGTCTATTCAAATGCTGATTGGGCTAACTGCTTTGATGAAAGGAGAAACATGAGTGGGGTTGCATTCTTCTTAGGAGATTCCCTTGTAGCATGGTTGAGCAAGAAGGAAGGTTCCATTTCCTTATCAACTACAGACGCTAAATACATTGCAGCTGCCACTTGATGTACCCAAGTATTGTGGATGATTCAAACACTTGCAGACTTGGAGGTAAAATATACTGCACCGATCTCAGTTCATTATGATAATACCAGTGTAATTAGTGCGTCAAAGAATCTTGTCTTTCACTCCAAGACAAAGCATATACCCATAAAGTATCACTTCTTGAGGGAACATGTAACCAACTCTGTGGTTTCTTTGCATTATATTCCATCCAAAGATCGGATTGTTGATATCTTCACTAAACTGCTTGCACAATCTCAGTTTGAGTATCTACGCCAGAAGTTGGGCATAACCCTGTTATCAAGTTAAAATAGTCCATCCTGTCATGGGGAGTATGTGTTGGTTGAATATATTATACCTCTGAAAAGTACTGCAACAATGCAAGGGGAGCATGCTTTCTTTTACATTGATGTCAAAGGGGGAGAAAAGGTGTGGTATGGATGCTAGAGTTGGAGGTCTAAGAAGAATAGTGCATCTGTTCAGGGTTGCCATCAATGCCAAAGGGGGATATTGTTGGCATGTTTACAGGAAGAGTGTGGTTGTCATTGATGGAAATAACAACAATGATGATGGTATGTTTTTAGGAAAGAACAACAACAACAATGGAATGATTACAGGCAGAAAGTGCCAGGCGGGCACCATAAGTATTTTGGGAAGACGCAGAAGAGAAAGCCTGAGAATCTCATAAGAGATAGTGCAGAGTTGCACATAGAGCGCAAGTGTGCACCAGGGCTGAGGTTAACTTCATTGCCAAATATCAGGAGAGATAGTGTTCTGAGATGTGCAAACAAGATCCCATACATAAGGGCTCGCAGAAGGATAAAAGGTTGTGGTCTTTGACACTTAGAAATTTGAGAAAGCCAAAGCTCAGGAGGAGGAGTGACAATGACCATTGGATTGAGCACTATGAATGATCTGGGTCATCGAATAAGAGTCCATATAGGAGAAGTGATAATTTGTGAAGTCCGAGTTCACAATTTCATCATAGCCATTGGAGAAAAAAGGGTTGTAGGTCGTCGATCTCGAGCGGGTTTCAGAAAATCGGGAGTCGACAGAAGGGAGGTGAGTAGTCCTCCAACTTCGAGAAATGTGAAGTCGCGATGAGATCTGAACCATTGGATCTAGAGGAGACGTGGAGAGAGATCATCATTTTGTTGATTCACGAACTGGAAAAGTCAAAGGCAGAGTTGCAGGAACTCGCAAAGTCCGAGTTTGCAAAGAGGAGATATTGGCCATTGGATCAAGGACTAATATAAGCCGTTAGATCTAGAAGAAGAGCATGTGCCACATGGGGAGATTAACATTAGCAAGGACAAGTTTCAGACCATGTCAGTAAGGATCACGTCAGACAGGAACTTGCAAAATCCTGAAATGCAGAAGGTGATCATGAACATTGAGTCACGAGAAATCTCATATCGTTGATATGGGGTGATTGAAGTCAGGAGTTTGAGAATCAGAAGAAGGGAGGTGCTCTAACCTACGACATCATGAGTCGTGAAGCGCTCGAATGCTTGGCCCATGGTCATATCCATGGTCACATCGACGAAGGAGCTAGCATGTTGCTAAGATCCACCTCGAAGTTTCATGAGTTGGGAGAATCGAGGCAACTCGCAACAGAATCTCTGAAATGCGAAGTTGCGAAAATATCTGGGCCATCGGATCATAGATGATTGTGGACCGTTGATATAACACAATCATGAGTTCAGGAATCAGAAGAAGGGATGTGAGCCAACCTTCGACATCGTGAATCGCGAAGTCGTGAAATGTGAAAAGGAGATCTCAACCATTGAATCACAAAGAGATTTGGACCATTGATCTGCCAAGCGTAGTTTATGAAGTTAGGCATGTGGTCATGAGCATGGTCACATTGATGAAGGTTAAGGGAGGAGCTATCATTTCTAGGCTCCACCTCAAAGTTTCACGAGTTGGGAAAATCGAGGTGACTCGCAGTCGACATCGCGAAACGCAAAATCGTGAAACGACGGTTGGTTAGGCGTATGGTCACCGTCGGTGGTCACATGAAAGGAAGGGGCTTAGAAAGAAGAGCTAGCGCCCACTATGAATTTTTTCTCAGGAAGGGAAAAGGCACCAAAGGGATGAACACACAGAGGTTTTCTGAGTTCTTGCCAGAACGAAGTGATTGCATCTGCCAAAGAATTCGAGGAGCTATAGGGTGACTGCCAGAGGAGTCGAAGAGTCTCAAGGTAACTACGAGTGGAATGAAGACTCATCATAGGTACAATTGACAGCTGGGAAAGTGTTTAAGTCTGTAACTGTAACAGAGAGGATACGCTCAACTGTGACAGAGAAGACGAAGGGTCGAACTACCAGAAAAAAGGCAAAGAATCTTGGGAATGACCACTGATGATGAATAGCTCAACATAATGAATACTGATGTAGAACTGACTCAGCATAATCTCCAGAGAGGACGAAGTATTAGGTGTATGATTTGGCAGAGGAATTGGCATGATAAATATACGCAGAACAAAGAAGAGACAATTGCTTCTATTGAGAGTTATTCATGTGGGTAGAATCATGCTATGCATAGTAGATGAAGCACATAGAAGAGGTGTAGCACATAGAAGGGAAATGTTGCACAGAGCATAAAACACAAAAGAACAAAAAGTGCAAGGGGATGCAAGCAGGAAGACACTGTTACAGGAAGAGCAAAGTAGTGTAGCAAAACAATGATGTGACTGGTAAGCCATTGATAAATCCTGTATGACTGTAATAACTTTAAGAAAGCAAAGATTTATATTTCAGGGTGGTAGGGAGGTGCTAAGGAGGAATGTTGTCCTTAGAGTTTCAAGTGGGTGCTTGAACATAGGGAGTTGTAGCTTCCATCTGGTTGTAGCCAGAAAAAACTAGGGTGGCAGGGTGGTGCAAGGGAGAACTAATGTTCTTTGTTATACATGTTGGTGCATGTGTGAATGGAAGTTGGTGCTGGAACACTCAGGGATTTGGTGCTTCCTTCTAGTGGGTGCTAGAGAAAACAAAGAGTTAGTTCTCTCAACAAGTTGCTTCTTGTAAAACATAGGCTGTCTCCTCAAGAATATTTGGAGCTCATAAGAATGATAATGTACATAAAATAAATATTACTTATCATATCAAGAAGAAGAGGTTTTTCTCTTTATGGGTTTCCTCAGGAAATACCTGTCTCTGTATATTTCATGTGTGTGATTGATGTTGAATATTCTATTGCTTACTTCCCTGGTTTATTGTGATCATCATTGAGTGTTCTGTAAAGAGTTTGAAATGGGCATAATTGTTTAAGCACAGTAACAAATGATTCACCCCCCCTCTCAGTTGTCCAACAAGGTTTGGCTGGGGCTCCATTGATTAAAAGTGAGTAACTTGTCGTTGAGACTAGGCTGACAATCTAGTTGATACAGTGTTGTGCAAAGCCAAAACCTTCCAGAGTCTTGACCATATAGTGCCAACTAATTTTGTCATAATCCTTTTCTAGGTCAAGTTGGATTATCATTCCCCCTCCTCTGGATGTTCAGTGTGTGTATCAGCCCATGGGCATGGATAATGTTGTTCAAAATTTGTCGCCCTTCTACGAAACATGCCTGTTCCTGTGAGATTAGTGTGGGTAGGAGAGGTTTTGGTCTATTGGCTATGACTTTGGAGATTATATTGTAAACCACATTGCATAGAGATATGGGTCTATAGTGGTTTGAGGTCCTTACTTCATTTTCTTTGGGCATTTAGCGCTTTAATAATGGAGGTCGAAGATCTGGAGTCTTCCACCACCCCATAAATGTCATGTTTGACCACTTCCCAACAGGATTTGAAGAATTCCACTGTGAAACCATCTGGACCTGAGGAATTTCCATTGGGCATCTCTTGGACCACTTGGTCAATTTCCTCCTTAGCGACGGGTTAATTTAGATTGATATTTTGTTCCTTGGTAACTAGCCTGGGGATGTGATGAGTTATCCTTTGTATGGCCTCCGTTCGGTCTTTGTTGGGTTCCTGGGCTATCCCATGCAAATGATTTACCGGTATATTTTCAATCTTCTTGTTGGACTCTCTCTCGATCCCATCCTGATCCCGAATTTTTAGGATTTTGTTGTGGGTTCTTCTAGCAATGGTTGTTCTATGAAAAAACTTGGTATTCCTCTCTCCTTCCTTTAGCCACCTGATTATGGAATTTTGGTTCCATAGAGTCTCTTTTTGCCGACATATTGCTTCCCATTCCTGGGTCATTTGGATCTCTTCCCTTTTCTGATCCTCTATATAGCCCTCGTCTATGCATATTTCCTGGAGTTTCCTCACTCTGTCTTCAATATGTTTTTTTCTTGGTTTATGTTTCCAAAGATTTCCTTGTTCCACTCCTCGAGTTTATGTTTGATGTACTTGAGTTTCTTATATAGTTTGAACATCCTTGTTCCTTGCTCCGGTTGTTGCTCCCACCACCATTCACTGATGTTCTCCTTGAAGGTGGGATGTTCGATCCAAAATTTCTCAAATCTGAAAGGTCTATTCTTCGGTGTGGTTTGGAAGTTTTCTTCTAATTGGACTGGCTAGTGGTCAGAACCCCCCCAGGGAAGGATGCTGCAGTCTAAAGTTAATCCCTACAAGAAGATGGACTCCAACACCAAGAATCTGTCTATCCTTGTCGCTACCTGATGTTTATTTACCTGTTTGTTTTTCCAGGTGAACTGGCCATTACTGGTTTTGATGTCCACCATCTCCACTGTGTCAATGAAAGATGGAAAGTCTTCTGCATCTATATCCAATCTCGTGTTGCCTCCTTTTTTCTCTGCAAGTGTCGTGATGGTGTTGAAGTTCCCTGCCAGGATCCAGTGGAGGTTGTTGGAACGAGCTTTTAGGTTTTCAAGGTCTAGGAGCATTCTTCTATTTTCTTCCAATGTCTGGGGTCCATACACATTAGTGCATAGAATCACCTCCGTGTTACCTATGATTTGCATGTTAACCGAAAGTGTGTGTTTGGTGGCTTCAAATTCTAGTAGATTCATCACTTATGGGTTCCACAAAGTGATAATACAACCTTCCATCTGTTGTCCTTTGATAGCTAACATCTTGTACTTTCTCCATTATTTTTTGTTGATTGTTTCCATTTTGTTTATAGTGCAATTTGTCTCCTGGATGAAACAGAGGTCCGGTTGTTCCTTCCTCAGTTTGTTTTTAATGATTCTTTGCTTTCGTGGGTTGTTTAGGCCTCTAATATTCCATGTTATAATCTTCATTTAAACATGTGGGGGGGATTTGGGAAAGATATTTTTTATCTTACCTGAGTTTATCAGCAGAGCTCCTAGTTCCTATAGGGCTATGTTGTTTGATTTCTTGCCTTTATTCCTTCTCATCTGCTTGGGTGAGAGATGTGGTTGTCCCTCGCCTGCTTTGATTCCTAGGTTTCGTATATCCCAATGCGTTTTCTTGAGCCCTCTATATTTTTCTTCCTCCCTTAGGAGGAGGAGATATTAGATACGATCTAGTTTCTCCGTTGGTACAATGTCTACGCCCTGCATTTTCCATTGCTCCAGTATGTTTGGGAGATCTATTCCTTCCCTTTCCATAATATCTTTGAGATCAGGATCTTCCGTACCTACCTCGCTTGGTGTCATTTCCGCATCTCCGTCTGCCTCCTGCATGGGGATGTTGGCATCTCTGGTTTCTCCGTTCATAGGATTTGTGATACCCCCCTGTTACATCATATTGCTTGGACTATCTGTGTTCTTATTTGTTGCTTGTTCCCTAGCTTCTTTAGCTTTTGCCTTTTCCTTTCCTCCTTATTCCCCTTTGTTGGTATTGTCCCGCCCTTCTGTTCTAGTCATGGCTTTTGGATTTCTTCCCATTGGGGCTTTACTTGGTTTATTGTTTTCTCTTTTTCTATGGTTCAGCTTTATAAACCCATCCTCATCCTACTGTATTTTGGTGTTTTACGCTTCTTGTTTTTTATTGAGAGGACATTCTCTGATTAGGTTTCCATTTTCATGGCATCTTCTACATCTGAATGGTATCTTCTCGTATTCGATGCTTTGTATCCATTCCTCATCCCTGAATTCCAGGATTATGGCTTCTGGAAGTGCCCCCGAAACATCCATCTCTATGCAGATCCTTTCATAGGAGGTATATCTCCCTTTTAGGGTTTCTTCCGATGTCTTCACATATTTTCCAAGTTTGTTCCTGATTGCTTCGAAGGTGGAGGGAAGCCAGTAGTCTAGTGGCAGGGAGTAAAGCCTCAACTAGATGGGTACATTCTTGAAGGTTTCTTTCTCTGGGGAGAAGTTTTCCTTCCATGGCCGCATGTACAGTCCTGCTGAGGCATGGAAGTATGCCCCCCACCTCAAAGAATTTATCCCTGTCCTTCAAGTTCATGAATATTGTTGTGAAGAAGCCTTTCGAACCCAGGTGGAGTTCCACTTCCTTGCTTGACTTCCATTGCTATTTTATCCAGTTGCACAACGTTCTTTTTGTGGGCCACAAACCCATGAACTTGCAAATTAGTGCATGCATCTTCATCTGGTCCCAGAAGAGTTCATTTGTGGATCTTCTAGTGTTACCTTGGGTATTAGTGTTGTTTTAGGTTTACACGGGTTGCGCTCTTCTACCCCATTGGGGTTCACTCATTTTTGCGCATCATTCTGGGTTTCTCTGACTTCTTCCCCCATGAGATCCCTTTTTTCCTGGTTTCTTTCTTGATTCTTTTCCAGCCTTGATCCCGAGGTTCTTGTCACTGATTCCTTGAAACCTATGCCTCGTGGGCCTTTCCCCTTGTTCACCACTACCTGCTTGTATGAGGGGGTTCCATTACCTCCCCCTTTGGTAACCATGTTGTCCTCTGTTGTGACCACGACTGTCAAATCCTTGCTTGAATTTTCTCCAAACCCTAGCTCTGTTATCGTGATATCCAAATAAAGTGTACCATTGAAGCCAATTCAAATTGGCACATGTCAAGTCCATGTATTTTCTGTAAATTGCGGGGATTTGTTTCCTTAATAAATTGTGTTTGTTTTCTAGATAGATTCTATATATTTAATGAATATCCTTTGATTCGCCCCTCTCAAAGGTTGTTTATTAACCCTATGGAAGGTATACGTGGACTTGTACATTAGAATTTGAGTTTATCACTTATGTTGTTAGTTAGCGTAAGCTTTCTCAGAGATGGTTTATGTTTTTTCCAACACATTTTAAAGTACCGCCACATAGAACTGTACTTATCATATCTGATCGGGGAATCATTCTCCATAATTATAAGTCTCACCCATTCATTTCATCGTTCGTGCTCATTTTTTTTTGGGTGGCCTAGTTCATGCAGATAAAATAAAGATTTTCGATTTAATAATGCCTTGTAATCTACTTAGAAATGGAGTTGGTAATCCTTCCAGTCAACAAAAATATAGAAGAGAAAGTAAAAGAGATTTTATAAAACAATTTTTTTAATACTTTTAAAGAGATTTTATAAAAGAATTTGTTTAATACTTTAAAATTATATAAATAATTTGAAAAATGAGAAGTGATTTTTTTTTTGAAAAATGAGAAGTGATTTTTTTTTGGTCAAAACAATATTTTAATATTAATTAAAAATAATGATGGTATGATTCACCTAATCAATCAATAAATAAAAGGTTTTTCATTAACCTCTTTATATGGGCCGGTGTTTGCTATGGTTTGGATCCATTATAGGACGCAATTTCCTAGTTTGACCGGTGAACCCTGGATAGTTTCGGACCCGCTACTCGAGAGTTTTGAACACCTGTCGGACATTCTTTTTTTCATTTTACCGACCTTGGTTTCTGGCCCATTTCGCTCTGGACACTCTCTTTCGCTATTATTGTATCTCATATAGAGATCGCCCTCACGGGTAGCCCGCCGCGCTTTCGGGTTTTTTGATACTTCTTGCTTGAGAGGCCACCCACGGCTTGATTCTCAACCTGAAGCATACGGGCCCATCTCGTCCGTGAAGGTTCGGTTCTGTCCCCGCAATGCAGTAGAATGCCATTTATCCTCTTATGTAATATTGATAATGTTATTTGAGGTATATAATTGATTATATACAATTAATGAATAACTTTGTGATTTGATATCTGTTGGAAGAACTATTGGGTGGATGAAGCACTATTGGGTGGATTGGGTGGATGAAGCACTATTAGGTGGATGAAGCACTAATGAATATACTTTTTCAATATATAAATTAATAATGTATTAATTATTAATCTGGATGAAGCACTAATGAATATACTTTTTCAATATATAAATTAATAATGTATTAATTATTAATCTTTTGACCTGGAGAATCAAAATCTTAAAATTTTTAGAGTACAAAATCGGTCAACGACAAGATTCTAAAACAACAAGTACTCTAATTATTACGGAACCTCTACTGTCATCGTAACATCTTGATTGATATATTGCTGGAATGAGCCTTATTCGTTCATTCAAGAAGGGGCTATTACTATTATCCTACCCCGAACCTGGTCGGTCTGGTTGTGGGTGGTCTCATAGTCTTAATATAGTGATTCGGCTCTCTGAATGCGGGCAGCCGGTAATGTTTTCTGTAGGGGTATTAGACACCCTCGGAATTATTACAGCATTTATGAAAACTCCAAACCTAACATAACATAACGAGTGCTATAATTGCTACACAATATTCATGATTTGAGACCAACATTCATGATTGTCTCAGTATTATAAAACAAAGTGTTCTTGAAATGTGGACCATTCATGCAAATTGACCACTAAGTCAAGCCCATACCATATAATCAAATTCCATTTTCATGATTTGTTACTGTTAAATGCTTGAGCTTGAAGGGCGGAACTGAAAAAATATTTGTTCGGAACAAAAACATACCCTTCCCCTACAAAGTTGGCATTACAAAGTGAGCAGTCAGTGGGCAGTCTTCCTTTTTCCCTACAAAGTTGCTTCCCAACAAAACCACAGTCTATTCAAAACTCCTGTTTCATATTGGGATATCGAGAAAGAAGAGTGGTACCTACTGGCTCACCCTTCTAGAGGGCGACGTCTCCACTTGTCCATGAAAGAAAAACCCTTCTAGAGGGCGACGTCTCCACTTGTCCATGAAAGAAAAAGAAGATAGGATATTTTCATTGAGACAGTAATGGGTGGGGTCTAACTGCTGATCGATTGAATGCTACCTATACGTATCTCTTCTCGCTGCCCATCTATCTATTGTTGCATTGGAAGTAATGATTCCATTCAAAATTTGATGGTTCATTCGCAGTACCCTTCTTTTGCTTTATTAAAAAAAATGTGTTTGAATTAAACGAAAACCATTATGTTTTGATGGATTAATGACGTGTGTTCAGGAAGCAAGTGAATTGAATGAAGCCTCCCGCCTGATTCTTGAAACAATACATCGTCACATATCTGTGTGTGCGCACGTGCTTTTTAGCATTAAATTACTACGTCATATTATATCACCATCTTTTAATCACGTTTTAATTGTCTGATTCCATGACTACGGCAATGTATGCGTCAACGAAGCAGGATTAGTGCGAGCTCTAACTATAATATCCTGGAATTTCCAWCGACCACCAKGAGCMGCCGCCGCCGCCGCCGCCKCCTACCASYCGATTCCATCTACCAGCAGCMGCCGCCGCCTCAGGCAGGCTGCCAGCAGAATTTGAAGATGACGGTGATTGAGACCATTGAAGAGGCCAGAGTGGACACCTATCCAATGTCTTAGAATTCTTATGGCGATAATCCATGCATTAATGAATATCTCTCACATTATTATTTTAAATTTATTATTTTCGAAAATATATTAAATCTATTAATTTCATAATTATGAATTATTACTAACTTTAGTATTTTTAAAATATATCAATATTGTTAATTTCATAATTAAGAATTATTAAATCTATTAATTTCATAATTATGAATTATTAGTATTACTTTAAATTTAGTATTTTCATAAAATATATCAATTTAAATTTAGTATTTTCATAAAATATATCAATCTTGTTAATTTCATATGCTATTTAATTATATAAATAATACTATTTATTTTTACAGTAAAATTTATTGTATTATAAATTAGCATAATCTAATATAAGTAAAAGTGATTAATATACTCTTATGTTATCCTTATCATTAATTTTAAAAGATAAAAAATAATATTGATCAACTTAAATCACTCTTACTTAAATTTAATTGTGACAATAAATAAATTTACTAAAAGTTAAATATAAATGATTAAATTTTATTAGATTTATTATTTTATTAATGATTAAATTTTATTAAATGTATTACTTTATTAATTTTTGTATTTTCTTAATTTATTTAATTTTATTAATTATAAAATTTAGAAATTTATTGAATTTTGTTGATTATTAAATTTTAACTTTATTAATTAAGGAAAGTTAATAAACTTTAATATTATATATGAAAATGCTTATTACTATTAGTTATTTAGTTTTTTCTTAATCTAATTATTCTTGAAATTTTGAACATAATGATGATCATTATTTGTTGATCATATTTTCAAAGTGAATAAATAACATTTTTAATATTTTCAATTTAATTATATTTGAGTATAAAATAATATAAAAAAAAAACTAAAATCAAATAATAAAAAATAATCAATTCAATTTTATTGATTAAACATTATCTTATTAAAAAATACATATCTCATAAAATCACACAATCACATTATTAAAAAAATGATTATTCAAATAATTGCTTATTTCTAATACATAATTATGGAAAAAAAAATCATACAAAGAAGTGAGAATTAAAAATTAGAAAAAACTGACTAACTATATAAAATTGAGTAAAAACATAAAAGAAGAAAGGTGAAAGTCTATCAAATCGGATGATCAATTACATTCCTATTATTATATAGGACTTTTCAACCATTCTTCATAAATACTTATACACCTCTATTATGGACAAATTGAATTATCACTTCATGCAAATACCTGTAGGGTTTGGAATATCCGTCACAGGAAGAAAAAAAGAAAAGAGTAATATATTATAACTGAAATATCGTGATGCAGTTTACTAAACATGAGAACAATTTTCTGTTCTTTTGGCAGAGGTATTTGTTAGAGTGCATGCATTTATCATTAGGGTTAGGGTTAGGGTTCGGGAGGAGAGAATTTTTATTGTTTAAATAAAGAGTTTAAGAAAAAATAGCACCATAATAATAAATCAAGCAACTTACAAACATTTTTATTATTATGGTTTGTAAACATTTTTATTTAGTTATCAATCTCAAGTTTGATATACATTTATATAGAGAATAATCTAATTTAATCTATGGAGTTATACATACTCTACATTTCTCTGGATTTGAAAATGTGATTTTTTAAGAAGAAACACAAGTTCTTAACCATTAGGCCCACTCAAGTTGTTGTCTATGAGGAACTTTGAAAAGTTTTTTTAAAACAAACTGCAATACATATGAATTTGTAACGATTATTGCAATTTGCTTACAAATCTATTAGTATACTAGGTCTATAATGAAACTATAATCTATTACAATTTGTTTACAAACTATAATCTATTACAATTTGTTTACAAATATATTAGTGTAGTAAGTCTGTATATCATCTCCAATCTAGACCGTTTTGTATGATTCTTAATCTCTTCAATGTTGAAAAGGTATCCGAGATTTGGTCTCGTTCTCTTCATGAAAAATACTAAAGGGCTCGTAATCACTTGAAATCTCGACTACAACATCCTATATACAATGGACACTCATCAAGTCCTTCAGGATTCAACTATACTGTTAATGAGTTAAAAAAAAAAAAATGGTGGGTATGAATGAAAATATGTAGATTTGCTCCCATATGATGTATGAGATACACCAACCTGGTAGAAACCCTTGACAAACATAAAGGTATTTATCGTCCTGTTTTTTTTACAGGAATATATAAAATGGTCGCTCTCGTACATGCACTGAACAAAGGCTTCCTCTATAGTATGTTTTTTTTATATACAAGCTATGTTTTTCATAGTCCATGAAGTCTCTTGATGTTGTAAGATCCTCTATGTTATACAGTTGGGTGAGTGCAAGCTAATGATGGTCTCTCATGAAGTGTTAGTGACAATGCAAACCTGGAAAAACATCAATATGTTAACTTGGAGGGATTATTCAATGTACTTTAAAATGAATTTGAATATAGTGTAAGAATACGAAACATAGGAAATTGAATTAGCTTTCCTAATATACAACTTTTATTCATAGATATTGTGAATAACTAGGTCAAATTTGATTTTTTTTTTCTAAAAGTGGTAACTTATTTTTCCAACAAAATATAGGGTATATAGGTATATGTTTTAGTTTGTGCACATTTTCTTAGATGGTAGGTATCGTCTCATCTTATGCCACATATAACTCATTTCAGAAATGGTTAAACCAAGAAAAGTTATAATTAAAAAAAAAAATTATATGTTTGAAATCTGCATAGCGGACTAATCTATGTCTAAAATTTTCTCAACAACTCAATTTTTTATTCTATAGAAAAATTGTAACACCCCATATCTTGGCCTTTAGGGAGTTAGAACATTGATTGTTTACTCATCTTAGTAATTCAATCCTTAACATTTGTTTGGGCTTAGTTAGATCAGGATAGATATTTGAGATATGTGCATCTTGACCTAATTATGTGTTACATGATATTATTTTCACTATTATATATTCATGATGATGATAACTCTTTGGTTTGTTTAAACATGCAAGTTAAAATATGGAATTTAGGTATGTGGATACTAGTTCAAGTTATGATGTGAATCCATAACAAATGCAGTCATGATAAAAATAAACATGCATTTCTTAAATTGAATGTCAATACAGATATGGATGCTTATATGAAATTATTATGTATATGCATAGATATGAGTTATTGGTGAATTAACTTACAGGTTAATGAGATATGCGATAGCCAAATGACTGTAGTGTTGAGGTGACTTGGATATTGTAGACATCAAGAATATAGTATATGCTATATGTTGTACTTATTATTTAATTTATGATTCGAAATATTGCTATGATTTGTGGTGAGTGTGGTTTTGACAGGACACACAACTTGCCCAGAGTGGTTGTCTAATGACGCGACTCTAAGAACAATAGTTTCACAATAGGGCATCATGTAGGGTGTTGACCCTAGTTCTATAAGGAGGGGTGGAGGTATTTCCCACCGTTTATCCTTCGAAACCTAGATTCATGGGAGGGATGTGTGAAGTCACGCTCCCTTAGATGTGTGATGGCGAGTGCTAGTTGCTTGTTGGGGAAGCTTGGTCGAGATGTATGACACTTCCTCTTACGGGTTCTATCTGGAATTAGGTCAATATAGTTGACGCTCCATTTTAGTCCAACAGAAGAAATGATAGGATGGAAGATGAAAGTAGGTTAGGAAGGAATGTTGCTTCGATGTTAGTTGAGAATATTGATTAGGGATTAGAGATGCCACTATTGTTTACTCAATTGGTTCCTACCATGTTTAAAACCCTCTTTTGATTTCCTATTGATATTTTAAGTGTGATATTGAGTTATTGATAAATTGGTGTAATTTTGTTCGTTAAGATTATTAAATGATGCATTACTTTATCCCTTTTCGTACATGTCTTGGTGTGATCATATAGGAACTATTCACTAAAGGAAATGGTTGTTTATCATTCGTACATGCATGAGATATGTGTCCGCTAGCTACATACACATACCCTACACATTTACACTAGTACTATTAATTAATGTATTAATTATTAAAGTAGATTATTAACTATTTAATTGAATGTTTTTTATTATGTAAATTATATTGCATACAAAATATCTAGAAGCATTAAATACCTTCTTTGAATTTGATTGATGGTTGGTATGATGAATTGAATGAGCATGGTGGGTTGTCATGTACATTTTGGGGAAAATTGTCAAATTACATTTATTAGCTAGCATGAGAAGAAAGACTTTGCATTTTATTTATTGTTGTTTAATGTAAGTCATTTATATTTTAGTTTTATTTTAATCTTTTCCCAAAAATCTAGATAAGGGAGATTGATGGATAATAATGAGGGTGGTTAAGGAGACTTGGAGAAGAATGTATGGAAACTTGATAAATAGGGAGAAGAAGTGGTGAGGAAGGGAATTGGGAGGTTTGAGCATGATGAGAGGTTGTGAAATTCTTGGAATATATAATTATTTTGATAGTCTTTTTAGAGCATATGTGCTTTGCTATTCTTGGAGTCACGAGCACGAAGGGCCAAGAAACCAAAATGTTTCTTGGATCTAGGAAGCCAGATAGGCTCCTAGTTGGCTAGGAGGATTTCATTGTTTCCCTTTGGGCAAGTGGAAAAATAAAATGGGAAAATAATGCTTGGAATCACTCTCCTACTACTAGCAGAACTACATTGCAACTGACGAGTTTCAACAAACCACGGAGGAGGTTTTTTTAAGTGGTATTTTGTTATACTTTTATTTTAAGTTCTAAATGTTAGAGTTAACATATTATTGAATTCATCATATTATTAACAATTATCATTGAGAAAATGTAAAAGAGTTGTGGAAATGAAAATCAATGAAATTATGTTAAAACAAGGTTTTTATTTCATATGCATTTAATGAGTGATTACTTTTCTAGCATCCTGGATGGGTGTTACAAAAACAATGTCAAAGACAGAGATATAGAGGGGTATTCACAAAAATGGAGGTTTTTATGAATATTCAGAATGGACAACTAGGTTTGTCATCCCGAACCTAAATTTGAGCCAACCAAGTCAATATATACCTTGTTAATCCTGCCCAAAAAATTTGAATTCAAACAAGTGCGCACACACTCTAGGAGCGTACACACGCTCCAAGAACACATGCGCACTCTTAACAATCATTTCCTTCCTTCTCTATATTTGTCCTCCATCTCCTCCATCTACCCCTCCCTCTCTATCTCACTCTCACTTTCCCTCTGTACCCCCCCTCCGTCTCCCTCTCTCCCTCACACTCCTATACATGGTAAGACCTAGACATGGCAAGATTTAGACATCACAAGGCATGGAAAGACCTAGATCTAGACCTTACCTTGACATGCCTCAGACTCTCACAACCACTCCCTCTCTATCCCCCCTTCTTCCACTCTTCATCTCTATCTTTGTCTCTCTCTTTCTCTCGCTCTACCCCTTTGTCCCTCACTCCCCTCTCTCTTCCACCTTTATTCCACCCTTTCTCTCTCTCGTCATTGTTAGTCTCAGTCTCAGTCTCATTCTCTCTACCCCTCTTTCTCTCTCGATTCCCCCTCTCTGTCTCCCTCTATCTCCCCTCCTTCCTCTCATTCTCTCTCTACCCCCCTTAT
>JASDQU010440291.1:55272-67189 GCA_032191745.1 Picea mariana | reverse complement strand
CACAGGTAGATAATACATACGTATACCTTATTCATTCAATACATAAATCATTCATAGACAGATAAATATATGTATTCAACCATCATTTTCATTTCAATACACAAAGTATGAAGACACTTATCAAAAACCGAAAACCATGAAGCGACTGCTAAAAGGGGTACCCGTTTCCATCCAACCATAGGCATAGCCACTCCTGATTGATTTACCGCTGGCCACCGCTGAGGTAGACCATGATTCTTTGAGAGAGACTCTTTCTTCTTACTCAGCGACAATAAAGCATGGAGGTTACTCTCCTCCTCCCACAGGGTCTTGGAAACCAGTTTTCTCTATACCAAGCAAGGAGGTTTGCACAAGTACTTCCACAGTCACTCATCAACCTTGTTTATCAGCTTGTAACGAAAACCATGTCAACTCCTTCTTTCTCCCAAAACGAGCTTATTTCTCAGTTCTTCCTTGAACCAGAGAGTTGTAATTGCTCTTTTTCTCTTCTTGATATTTCTCTCTTTTCGAATATGCTCTCTTCACAGATCTGCTTCTTCTTCGCTCTCCTGCCTTTGCCCACAAATTACCTCTTTCTTTCCTTCCTCAACAAGGTTGCATGGGTCTGAATCTATAGCTCGTGGTCAGGTTTGGAAGTCTTGCAGATGGGTTTTCTGCCCCATCTCCTCATTAACTCTTGAGGATGACTCTTCCAGCTACGACTCTGACTGGTAATTCATTTCTGGGTCAGAGAACTTTGACTTCCCTAGAGTCCACAAACTTTCACTTCCTTAGAGTCCTAGAGTCCATGATTAATCCAACGAAATCTTGGTAATTCATTTCTGGGTCAGATAATTTTGAATTCCCTAGAGTCCATGATTAATCCAACGAAATCCTGGTAATTCATTTCTGGGTTAGAGAACTTTGACTTCCCTAGAGTCCACAAACTTTGACTTCCTTAGAGTCCTAGAGTCCTAGACTTCCTAGCCTCCTTGATTAATCCACAAACTTTGACTTCTCTAGAGTCCATGGCACAAATATTCTTGTATGGCCTCAAAGTATTCAATCCCAAATGTTCCATTGTGACCTTGAGAGACATCACATTGGTTGAGGCTCCAGAGTCCAACATACAATTTTGTAAGAACAAGTCTTCCACTATCAATGATATGAAAAATGGTTAGTTTTTTAGATTGTTTCTTCTTTTGTGCATGGTTTGGAGAATGATAGGGGGATCTTCATTCTCACCCACAAGATCGACCTATAAGTTCAAGTCTCAAAAATTCTTTGATTTGGTGCTTCATGAAAGGGATCTTTTCTAGCTCGGCGATATGAATGAGAACATTGGCATTGTTAAACCATCCTATTACAACCAACTTCATATTTCGAGAATTGCATGTTGAAAAAATCACTTCATGGTATCTATGTATTTCTCCTAATTAGCCTTGAAATTTAATAATCCCTCTCTAGAGGCTTGGAAGGTCTTGACTGATCTTGTAGAGGATTATTTTTCTATCTATGATAGATTGCATATCTTGTTTCAAACATTTGATTTATCTCTTCTCGATAAGGAATAATCTGAAATATTTTTTCAGCTCTTTCATCTTCATCTTCCATCAACTTCCAATCTTGGTAATCCTATCCATGAAACAAATTATTGCACATGTCCATAGGTGGCTTGCCACTACTGCCACTTGATTGATATACTGTTTGGTAGAAAGAACAAGACTTCTCATCATGGAAACTTTGGCAAGCTCTGCAAAAAAACAGATGTCCATCCCCTATCATGTTGGTGGGTTTGAATGATGTAGAAGGTCTCTGATTCAGTGGTGGGCCTTTCTATTTGTTTCTCTATTGTTTCCTATTCTAATGCTGATTTCTTTCCATCTACACAATCCTCCCTTGTAAGTCTCTAGTGGTCATTTTCAATTTTTATATCTACTCTGTAAGGATGGAGATATCCTTGAGAGTAGGATCACTGACATGAGTTGTATTTTGCTTACAATCAGCCTTGTCCCTGGGATGGTTCAATACATATCGCTTCCCTGAGTGATTCCAATTTTTATCAATAATATTGGAATTGATATTTAAAGTGGTGAGAATTGTAGGGTTGGCACAATGGAGGAAGAAATTGAGATTTCCATGAAAGGAATTCAAGTAGTACATCAAGATTGTATTCGTAGTTGGTTGATAATTCCAAGGAATATCCTACACAATATTGTCAAATATTTTGTCATATTCATCAATGGTTTCACTTTCAATTCTCTTAATGTTAGTCAAATCACTTAAAAGAAACCAAACATCTTTCTTTTCTAACTGTTTTCAAAGAAAACCTTCTAACATGATTGCAAATAATTTATGAAATTACTAGATAATGATAAAAACCACTTCCTGACATCATTTTTCAATGATAGAGCAAAAAATTTAAATAAAACATCCAAATGAAAAATTCCCACATCAGTGATATGTCCCATGAATATTGCATCCAATTCTCTTTTGCACCAATAGCATTATCACCATGGAATGTTGGGAAGTTTTCCATAGAATATGGCATATTATGAGGATAACCTGCAATATTAGAAAAATCAAATGGTTTGAAAGTATCTGCCAACCACATAGAAACTATTTGAGTTATAGGACTTGAATCAATAAACAATATTCTTATATCATATAAAGTTTCAAATCCTACACGATTATTTACTTCCCCTTCCTAGAGCGTATGATTCCTTCTATGATAAACAAGCTCAGTTTTGGGAACATGATGAAGTATAACTTGGACGTTCCTTCTTGTAGAGTACCTTTTTGTTGTGTTTGGATTCGGTGGAGTCACCAGATGAGACAATCAAGTTAAAACTACACACTTAAACACACATTAGATAAACCAATGCCAAAGTAGCCAAACACCTTGAGAATATTCAACCAAGTATTAGAGAGAAAACTACTATAATTTAATGAGATTTAGGAGATAATTATGAAAGTGTTGTGATCTGAAATAAGTATACTACAACAAAAAATAAACCAACACTATGATACCAATCTCTAAATGAAGAAATAAGTGCATTTTACCGCACAAGAGTGATATATTTTTGCACAAATCAAGAGTGAATGATATACCTAAGTTATACCTTGATTGTATGTTTTAAAATGGACTAGATTTCTGCTGTCCAATAATTCTAGAATCTAATTTATGATAATAATATAAAATGCAGAAAATGCAAATTTTGGGTGAGGAAAAGCACCCCAAGAGTTCCCAAAAGCACTTAGAATAATGAGACTTCAGTAATTTATCTAGGGAAATGAATAAACTATGAAAAACTAGTGCAATGATGATTAAATGAAAGTACAAATGAATAATAACAACGAAATTAGCTCCTTCTGCAAACTCGCTGAATTTTCCCCTATGAAATTTATGTCCAACAACTCATGGTTTTCCTCCGTTAAAAGCTTAGCAAGGCCTTGGCCTTTTACCAATTTGGTGGGCTTCACTTCTATGTCAAACTCGATTAACTTTGTGATCCATTTAGCTCTCTTTCCATCAATATCAGGCTGAGTCAAAACATCTTTCACGAAGGGTGAAGGAACATATGCAATGAATTTTGAGTGGAGGATATAAATTCTGAAAGATTTTAAAGATTTTATGAGAGCATAGGCTTGTTTATCAATAGGATCATACCTTAGTTCAACATCTCTGAGTGTTTTTCTTAAGAAGGAAACTGGGTGATCCATACTGTCATCATCTTTCTGTAACAAGACTGCTGCCACCGTGTCATAAGAAGCGAAGGAAAAAATGTAGAAACTCTTGCTGTAATCCAGACTGATCAGAGTCGGGGATTCCATGATAGCCTATTTGATATCCTGAAATGAATTCCTTGCGTTGTCTGTCCATTTTATCTCAGACCCCTTTTTCAACATACATGTTATGTGTTTTACTAGCTCGACAAAATTTGGAACAAATATTCTAACAAAATTAATATTACCGAGCAACGATTGAATATCCTTTTTCGACCTTGGTAAGGACAGCCTTTGAATTGCTTCCACCCGAGATGGATCAATTTTTATGACTTCTGCTGAGACAATGTGGCCTAGGAGCTTGCCTTTCCTGAGAGAAAAATGGGACTTTTTGGGATTCAATGAAATTCCGAACTACCTGCACTTCAGAAAAACTCTTTTTAAATGCTTTAGATGCTCTTCATGACTGCTAGAATAAAATGTGATGTCATCAAGATAGATGAGGAAAAAATTATCCTTCTCACCCACGAAATATATGTCCATGGCCCTTTGAAAAGTGGCCCCGACATTCATTAATCCGAATGGCATTTTGGCGTACATGAAGGTGCCCCAAGGAGTAGTAAAAGCAGTCTTCCCTTGGTCATCAGGATGGACAAAAATCTGGTTATAGCCAGAAAAACCATCCAGGAAAGACATAACAGTAGCCCTTGAAATTCTTTGCAACAAATGTTCCATCTTAGGTAGGGGATAGTTATCTTTCTTAGAGCATCTTTTTAGGTTTCTAAAGTCCACACATAACCTGACCTCACCATTTTTCTTTCTCACTATTACTAGATTTGCAATCCATTTAGAGTATCTTAAAGGGATTATGATCTTAGCATCAAGAAGCTTTTTGATTTCTCTTTCAATTACAGGCAAAAGAAGAGGACTGATAGGTCTGAGCTTTTGTTTGAAAGGGATGGTGTCCTTTTCAAGTGGGATCTTATGTTGAATGATCTCATGGTCATAAGTTTTCATATCACTATATTTCCAAGTGAAAACATTAGAGAATTCTTTCAAAATGGTGCAATATTCGGACTTCTGATCAACAGTCAATTCAGAGGACAAATTTATGAATTTAGGCTGACTTTCTCTTCCTATGTTGTGCTCATGAACAACATGCTCTTTTTCCTTCTTATCTGGCTTGTAGGGGACATCGTTATGGTCGAATAGCTTTTCAAGAGGTACCAAACCCCGAGGTATATAATTGTTAGGCAGTTGAACAATATCATGCTGACCCAATTTTTGTTTTAGCTTAGGCTTCTGGGATTCCTCTACATTTTGATTTTGCTGGTCGACATGCATATCAGAAAATTCATCTACCACCTGGAGAAATCTATTAAGTTCATCATCATCTTCAAAAAATTTCTAGTATTTAATATTGTCGGGCAAATATGGTCTATATTTGACTTGGATTTCATAATTGAGCCTGGGAGGCATGGGAGGAATAAACAGGCTGGCTGAAACAACAAGGGAATCCACAAAATGATTCATATCTCTGGGTATATAATAAATGTCAAAAATGGAAAAAGAATCTCTACTTTTCCATACCTCATCCCTGTAGGCTTTCAATCTGACATGCTTTGCTTGGAAAGTACTGTTTACTTGTTGTATGATGATATTCGCATCTCCGAACACCTTTAATCCCCATCTCCTTGGATGTGTTTAAGCCCAATATCAAAGCCTCATACTCTGGTATATTGTTAGTAGTTTTGAAATCAAGCTTAAAAGACAAATGAATAGCCTCCTCCAAAGGAGAAATCAAAACTACCCTTGCACCTGCTGAATCTTTGGTACTGGCACCATCAAAATACATGGTCCAAGCTGGAACACCCTTTTCATCAGTTTGTTGTTCAGTGGGCTTCACAAGCTGCAAAGGAGCTGACTGAGAATCATCTATTTGAAGAATACATGAGCCAAATTCTGTGTCTACAACATAAATAGGATGATTTGCAAATTTTTTTGCATCACTGATGATGTAGGCAAGTTGATTCTCTCGGTAAAGTCTTTTTAGCTCTCCTCCAAACATCGGGATAGTAGCATACAAAATATCCATCTGCAAGGTACCCCCTAACCTTTTTCTCCATGGACGTGACAAGAGGAGTCCGAACTTGGGTGGGATATCAACAACCACGACATCCATTACCATGCTTCTCATTGGAAATTGGGCAAGGTTTATAACAAGGTATTTTATGAGGCCAATGCATCTAACTTTCCTAGAGTCAAAAGAGAAGAGATCATGATATGGTTTGGTGACCTCAAGCCCAAGCTCGTCCATCACTGCTTTGGGCATAAGATTATGTGATGCTCCTGAATCAATCAAGCAAGCAATTGTGAAGGATCTTATCATGAACATTTAGGGATATATAGAAAGGTGGACAAGAGTCATCTCGATCTTCTATCATAGGCCCTATAGTTACTGTTGGCTTGTCATCTTGTAAGTTTACAAAATCAGCAGATGAAGAGGTCTTTGGTTCAAAGGACTTCAGGATGGCAGACTTGAAAATGTCATTCTTCATAAGTTCGGTCAATGGCATAGGTATTTTTACTTTCTGAATTTCTGATTCGAAATTGAAAGAGTATGATGATTTGTCAGAATTTTTTACCTCATTAGAAGGAGATTTGAGGATAGCTTGCTCCTTGACTTGGGGCTGAGATTGATTCTGCTGCTGTTTTGCAGAAATAGGGGTCTGCTTTATAGGAGCAACAGGCTACTTGGCAACAACTTCTTTCTTCTTCACAGGAGCAACAGGCAATGGTTTAGGGGCAACATTTTTAGATCTTAAATTATAACCTTGCTGATCATCTGTTTGATAGACAGATTCTTCAATACTTGCCTCATGAATCTCCTGATCCATCCGGGCTTCTTCATAATCTACTTGTGTCAAAAAGGAGGAATCATTTTCGTCACCAAAACAATTTATGTCATCTGCTTCTTCAACTTCATCATGAGATAGCTATTGTTCCTCTTCTAGCATTGCATTTTGGAAAGGGGGTCTGATTCTTTGATCATCAACTTCATTCTTGTCTCTCTGAAGGATCTGGACTTGTTGATTGTTCCTTCTGTAAGGGAAAGCATTTGGATTTCTAGGGACAAAAGCATTTGTCTCTTTTGTCCTTGCTGTTTGCTGACTCTAAATCTTCAATTTTGACATTTCAGATGTCAAGTTGTCCAACATAATGGCCATCTTTTCCATTTTGCTATTAGAAGAAGAAGGGGGATCAACATAAAACTTCTTTCTCTCAACTTTTCCTTTGAGTTTCTAAGATGCCATAATATTTGATTCGACTTCGAGAGCAACATCTTGCATTAAAGCAAGTGTGGCTGATCTTCTTTCTCTAAGGATTAAACAAAAGTATGGATCAAAAGTAGCAGAAAATGTGATCCTTGCTGATGCATCACTTGGCTTGATCTCTGTAGGGATCTTGCCAAACATTCTATTAAATCTTTTGATGAAGTCTGAGACCGACTCCCCGTCTTCTCTTCTTAGGTTTCTGAATTCAGAAATGTAATATAGAAGATCTCTTCTTTCTCCCCAGTGTTTTAAGAACACCTCATCTAGTTGCTCAATACCTATCATTGAATTTTTCGGTAGCTCTTTTAACCACTTCTGGGCTTGGCCATCCAAACTCTGCACAAAAACTCTGGTCCACACATCTTCTTCTGAAATGTTAATATTTTTAGCATAAGCATAAAAAGCTTCTATATGTTCTTCGACAGTATAATCCCCAGCTCCGGTAAACTTTGGCATATATTTCTGATAATCTCCGGTTGGCATGGAAGATAAGGGATTGGGAAAAACAAGTGGAGCATACCTATTTGCTAAGATTTGTTCCATCTTGGTTAAAGGGATAGCCATGGAAATCTTGGGGGTTGATAAAGAGGAAGAATTTTCAGGAGATGAAGGTTGAGATGGGATGTCTGAGTTTAATAAAAATGATTGTCTCACTTCACTTTGAGAAAAATTTTCAAAAATGGGTGGAAAATAAGAGGCCTTGTAAAACTGACCAAGCAATAAGGCTAAGATTTCTTCTCCCTTAGAGGATAGATCATGTAAAATATCTTCGAGAACGGGCAGATTAGTATGAGTATAGAAAACACCCTCTATAGGCTTTGTGGGTGAGGAATTCAAAGAAGAAGAAGAAGAGGTTTCTTTTTGATGAGGGGACCCTATAATTACATCTTTAAGGTTGGATGTAATATCATTCTCAAAAACAAAGTCTGTAACATTAGAGGAAACTGAAGGTTCCTCAACCTTCAATCTTTCGGATACAATTTCAATTTCCTGAGAACTATGAGTTTCAACAGCAGGGGATTCAACTAGAGGCCTTTTAGATATGAAAGAAGAAGTGTTAGTTTGAATACCTTGATTTGATGTCTTTGCAGATCCGGAAGCCTATCTTTGTAAAGCCTTTCCCCTACTGATGATCTTCTTAGGGTTTGGAACTGGTGCTGCCAGTGGGCCTTCTTGGTTCGCCCTGGTGTGAGCTATTTTCAGAGCCACTTTGTTTCAATGGAGTCGCCAGATAGATGATTACAACCCAAATGATGTCCAGGCTTTGTTTATCATCAAAGCTGGATCTATTTCGTCTCCCAAGGAAGCTGAGCTTCAATCTCTTTTCCCCGACAACGACGCCAATTCGTTATCACTCCAGGAAACTCTCCTAGGCTGTAAGTCAGAGATGCCTGGTAACTTAATATTTTTGGAAACTATTTTCTCAACAATAGGTGTGGGTTTGGATCAAGATGAATATCTTAACCTCTGTATTGTATTTTCAAGACAGTCTAACTATATTCATGCAATACAAGGCCTTCAAGAGCTATTTGTCAGATAGATTTGTATAAAAAATGGATAAGAAAACCAATCGGTTAACCAAAACATACATAAACCATATATATGATGGGTCAACAAACTATCCAAAGATGCTTATGATTCTTGCTTAACAATCAAAAGTAAGAGGACAGTTACCATAGGACCATTAAACAGAGACAAAAGAACAAATTCCATGCATATGCATAGATAAGGATGAATGAGGGTATGACAACAACAAATGAAAGAAGCTTGCAGGCTAATATATTAAAGAAAATGTCTTTCATACAAAATAGTAGAATATAGAACTCAAAATCGAACCTAGTGTTCATCTTCTGTTTTTAGCTTTATAGCTTTTACAACACAGTATCTAGATCCTGAATTAATGGATCAGATATGCCTAAAATAGAAAGTCAAAACTAACTTTCAAAAGATAAGGAATGATCCTCAAAATGAGGTCAATCCCACATTCCATGGTCTTTAGATCTTGTAGAGTGCTTGTGCAGTGCAGAATAGCCTTCCGAGGCTGATTGATGACTCTTCTAAGAGATAAAATTCGAATTTGCTGAGTTGTGTAAAAATCTTAATTTGTTGCCACCAAAATAGGTACCAAAACCAACTTGGCTACCTCTTCTAATCCTTATACACCAAAAATGGATCTTGAATCTGACTATATAATTCATCATCTATCCATTACAAGTGTTTTCAAATGATTTGGATCAGTAAAACCTCGATCTGTGCAAAATTTATCTTTCTCTGTCCAGTTACAGGTTTCGGTGGTTAACAAAGAGGAATTCTGGGTGTATTAACTACCGAAAGCTCTGATTTCGGTGGTTAATGAACATTCATCCTGTTCGCCTAAACCACCAAAAACTTAGCTTTGTCCAAAACTTCAAAATTTTCAAAAATGATTACCTTGATGCTTTGCTGAGTGTTCAAGGCCTCTTTGATGATGCAACTCTTCCTCGTGTAGATCTGTGAGCTTTAACTTGCTCTGTGGAAGACTGTGGTATATCCACCATTGTTGTAGCTAACTCGGCTAGAGTTTCCAAACCTATCTGATCCTGTGTTGGAGGTTGAGACTCTTTTAACTTTAGCCTTAGAAGTCTAAGCTGCTTGTACAACTTCATGTTCTCTCTTATCAGCACCCTGTTCCCGTCCTTGATTTTATCATGCTTTTCCTTGAGACTTTGGTTCATGTTAAAAAGTTCTGCATTTCTTTCAATCAAGTCTGTATTTTCATTTTTAATGACTCTTTCTAAAACTTCCATCTCATAGATTTGTTTAAGAAGTTTATTGATTTTCTGAGCCTTGGATGCTTTAGTCTTGCTTGAAGAAGCTTTTGCTAATGGTTGACTCTGTTCATCTAGAGGAGTTGGTGAGGGCAAGTTGGGATAATATTTTGCAACTTGCTCAGCCTGTTCATCACCTTGTGTCTCTGCTAACTCCTGCTCTGGCTCTGAGTCACTGTATGGTAAGTTCAAAGGGTTATCTCCTTCAGTGAGGTCCTTGGTCTATTCACCCTCTTTTCCAAACTGTAATTTCCTTTTGATTCTTTTTCTTTTAGCAGAGGATGGTTCTTTCGGCTCTCTTGGAGGTGAGATAGCCTTCCTTTTTCTTCGACTGCTCTTAGGAGTGATGGACTTTTTAGCATCGAAATTCTTCCCCTTTTCATCCCGTTGAAAATTAGTTTGGAACTCATTCCAAAATAGGAAGTAATTCTAGTCCACTTGTTTCTTCTTCAATGACTCTTTAATAATGAGTGTAATCAAAACCTTGGTGTGACAACCTGCTGGCCACTTTGGTAGGCTTCGCCTTGACTTGTCTGGCCATTTTTGTGAGATATTTGTGTAGGTAGAAAGGCAAATTGATGGGAGACATGCCTGTGAAATGGTTCAATAGCTTGAAGTGATAAAACATAACCCTGTTGTATCTACCTCCACAGGTGATATAGACAAAGATTGCCTTCAGGAGAGATTGCCACTTAGGTTCCAGATAAGACATTGGTATGTCTTTTTTCTATATAAGATCCTTGTGCAGAGGCTGTAGGTAGAATCTAAATTCAATGTTTGAAGGCACAGTTGATTTGAACCAACAATCCCCTGTTCTAGGGAGACTAGTGAACTCAGCTATGGCTGCCTCATCAACCACAAACTCCTCGTTTCCCACTATTGCTGCTCTTCCATCATACGAGATAGCAAAGGCTTCAGACACCTGTTGGCGGAAATATGTCATTTTTTCACAATATGCATAGACTCCATCTTGGTTGAAGAACTTGGCCACCTCAGGGTGAGCCTCAAGGTACCAAACTCCATCAAATTCAACCCTTAGGGTCGGGCCTGCTTTCGACATTTAGTAATTGCTGACCTGTACCTGTGATTTAGGAAAATCTTTGTGCCAGGGAGACAAAGACTCTATGATTTAGGGTGACAAAGAGTATGACTCAGAGTAAAACAAATGAGATAGGGTGACTCAGAGTTCTGATTGCATAGCTCAACCACTAACCGAATCTAAACAACAGACTGACTGAATACAAGCTGAAATTTTCGAGTTTAGGTGAGATATAAAATCAAATTGAAACAGTATGGAATTCAAACTACCTGATGACTCGAATTGGCTTGATTGGTATGACAATTTCCTTGATAACCATCTGCTGAACTCGAACTCCACTTGGAAATCACCACAAAAAATGGGATTATGGCCTCTGAGTATGCATTTACTTGATGAAATCACGGGCTCAAGACTATCACAATGACTCTCGGATTCAAATTGGTAATTAATGGAATCAAAAATAAGATTAATCGGGGTCATAATGGATCTGTGTCCTCGTGACTGGAGATAATGAGGGGCTATGTGACTAATCACTTATGTTAGTCGAGAATCACACATGAGTTTCTATGTCTCTGCTGAGCTTAATTCTGAAATGACAAATGTAGTTAAAAGGACAACAGGGTATCAATCTTCAGATAGATGCAATAATAACATGCATACCTCACCACCTCCATGGAATTTCGGTGGTTGTGTCTTCATGATTACTCCAATTGACAGCTAGCTCGTGCGAAAGCACGGGTTTTTCATTTTTCCTGTGGAAATCTTTTTGGTGGTTAACTGGGCTTTTGCTTTTCCCCCTTAACTACCGAGAACGAAGGCTTTCAGTGGTTAATGAGCACTTTTCAGGCTCACCTAAACCACCGAAACTTGAGATTCTCTCTTTTGCTTGACAAAACCAAATCAAAAGTTCTTTCCAAGTTTATTTACAGAAAATAGACTCTCTAACATACCTAAAGAAATTTAGAAATAATTTTTTTGGACCACAATCTATCACCTAAAAATCAAAATCTCCATCAATTTATTTGAGGAGA
>JASDQU010440291.1:23262-40387 GCA_032191745.1 Picea mariana | reverse complement strand
TCCTGAAGTTCTTGAATCTTGCTGTGAAGGCTTGATCATCATACTTCTTTTGGGGTTTCTCTTTTGCATTTATCCTTGATTCTTCTACAACAAGTCCAAAGTTCTTCAAATGTTGGGTACTCCTTCCTTGTGTTCATGCTTGCAGAAAATGCATCCCATGTCTTGGGAAGACCATTGAGTAATATGTTCATCAATTCCTTCTTTGAAGTGATCTCTTCAATATCTTGTATTTGATATCTTAATTGGGAGATCCTTACAAAGTATGATGTTATGTTGTCGTCATCATTCATCTTCATGTCACAGAGCTCATTCTTTAGACTCATAACTTGTCCAATGTTTCTGATTGAGAAGAGATTTGTTAGGGCATTGTACATCTTCTTTGATGAGTCAAGATGGGATATGTAGGGTATCAAGTGGTCTTTAGGGAATCCACTATGATACTCATGGCATTGATGTCAACATCTTTGAACTTCTCCATAGCTGCAATGTTATGCGGTTCCTTCTCTTATCCTTCTTCAAACTCGGGCTTCACGATATTTCCTTTCACGATATCCAATACTTTATTCTTGGAAATGATGAGGTCAATCCTTGTATTCCATGCTCTAAATTTAGAGGCTCCATCTAACTTGTTCTCAGACTTCATAGAGTTTGTCATGGCTGCATGACTTGGTCAAACCCCAGATTTGACCAGAAATCCAAACTTCACTTCTTGGCCTTCTGAGAGTGCCAGGAGATACGCTAGGCTAGGGCACATTGATCTGTCTAGAGATTAGGTCAATCTCTTCAATTAAGGTGCCTCAACAAGAGTTTTAGGGTTTTTGCAACTGCTCCTGCTAGTAACCCTAGCGACAGTGTCTTGGGAGATGCTTCTTCCAGTAACCCTAGCAACAGTTCCTCAATGAGCTCAATATCCTAGCGGCTATGTTTCCTTCTAGTGTTTAGACTGAATGAAGGAGGTGTGGGCCCATAACCTGTTAGAATATAGAAGATGGTGTGATCGTTTTACCATTGACGATACCCTCGTCACCCAACCATAGGCCGAAGCCACCCTTCGAGCACCTTAACCTTGACTGAGAATTCCTCCGGAAGCAAACCCTAGGCTAGATAGCCAAACAAAGGGTAGTGCACCTTTCTCCAAGCATAGTGCACCAATAATAGTTTATCAGATAGTCCAAACCCTAGCCAAGAGATAGTCCAAGCCAATACTGAAAACTAGCTGCTCCTGTAGCTGCACCTGCAACCCTCCTCCACAGGTGCGCACCAAACTAGGAACTGCAGTGCGCACCAACTGGGAACTGCAATTTTGAGATGCTGTCAAATGAGAATTGGCGCCCTGTATTTATACTGGTTCTGCTAGATTTTCTAGGGCCAACTTCTCCTTCTGGATATGTGCTTGTTCAATATATTATTATTATTTCTGGCCGACTTCTTATCTTGGAGGCTAATAACCTAATATAAATTATCTTCTTGAACCGACAAGACTTCTAGGGTTATTAGCCAACTCATTAGGGTTTTCTCTTACTTTCTGGAGTCTTTTATTCTCGTCAGGTTCACACGTGGAGGTAAATACCTCTCGCAACTACCATAAAATTAACAAACTCGACCCCTAAGTACCCTTTCTAGGGATGGGGCATCAAAATTTTTCTTACTCAAATCATCTTGAATCACTTCTTCAAGATGATCCATCCTCTTCCACTTGACCGTAGCTTTATAATGACTATTACCAGGCTCTAATACGACCTCTGGTTTACAAGTTATGGCTTCCCAAAGTCCTTTAGGCGTTCGTTGGTTGAGGGCCACATGACACCCATGTGGATCCATCACGTTCGTACCATTTCCAAGTTCCTACCTCCTGCAAGGATGGTACATCCACCATCCAAACCAACGGTGAGACTTAATCCTCATCTAACATATAGTTAGAAGAGAATTTGACGTTCGATGCTTCGACACTGAACATCCCTTTTATTTTCTGTATGCATGTCCTCCGGAGTCCCGAATTCCTGGAGGATTACGAAATATGGCCACGTGGCTCCGACCTTCGAAGCTTTCGACTCACCCTTGACACTGTATTCCAAACCTACGAAGTCTTGAATTCTCGAACTTCTGAAGGGACCACTCTTGCATGGGGTGACGTACTAGATGCAAAAACGAATATAGGTGGGTCTCGAATACTCCTCCCACCACATGGACCAAACAGGTAATTGACAGAGATGACATGCAACAAGGCAGAGAGGACACATGGCCTCTACAATGGGTGACATGTGTCACGTCTTAATGGGAACGTAGGGTCAGTGAAACATTTGGATCCAGGTGACATGTGGCACGTCAAATGTGGGTCCATGTCACCCTGGACCGGTTGCCTTCCAAGTCCTTCGATATTATGGTCACGGTGTGTCCACATAATTTCTGGATCTACGACCTCCATTATTTCATAACTTCGACGTTCAGGGGATTCGTGGTGTGACTCCCTCCTTGATCCCATAGTGGTCAATGCTGCGCTGACCTTGGCATAAATCTAACAGCTAGGGAAAATCCTGAAGGATCCCTAGATCTATGGTTCTCATTACTTCACAACTCCAGCCTTCAGGGGTTTCGACTTTATGGCCACTCCACTCTCCTGAAGTAGGATTTCATTGAAGTACCGTACGCAGGTCCCTTCTCTAGATGATCAGATGGTTAATAGGGGTTCTTAACGAACTTCCTGATCCCACGACTCTCCTCACTTTGTAGCTTTGACATTCAGGGAGTTTGATTCTATATCATCTCTGTTCTCCAGAAGTGGGACTTCGCCGAAGTTTCCTCGATGTAGATCCAAAGGATAAGGGGACTCTTAAATATTCTCGAATCAATGGTTTGCATTACTTGACGATAACTGAATAGATCAAGGTTTAATGGTGGGGCAAGTCTATCTGTCCCAGATAAGAAAACTGCCAGGCGCCATTCAACCTTGCAGGTAGCCACAACCATCACTTTCCTTCAGCCGATTTATAAATGATAGGGTCGAAACACTTCGAAGCTCAGTGTAGGATTCCTTGAAATTGGTCACATGGGTCCTTTGGAAAATCTTGTGGGCTACGCGCTAATTTCTTTAGCTGTAAATGGGTTAAGGACATGGACATGAGCCCTCAGTCATATGGTGAAGAGTCTGAAGGAGGTTCCCTCCTCCCAAAAGGTTTGAACTTGGAATTTCTGCGAGGGTAGATTTTAGAGAACTACAGGACTTAAACATTCCAATAAATCCTACCCCAACCCTCTTGAAGGCTTACGTTCCATGACTCTTTAACTGCTAAGTGGAGGCAAATAGACGACCATTCAAAAGAATGAGTTCATAGGTAGATAATACATACATATACCTTATTCATTCAATACAGAAATAATTCATAGTCAGATAAATATATGTATTCAACCATCATTTTCATTTCAATACGCAGAGTATGAAGACACTTATCAAAAACCAAAAACCGTGAAGCGACTGCTAAAAGGGGTACCCGTTTCCATCCAACCATAAGCACAACCACTCCTGATGGATTTACCACTGGCCACCCCTAAGCTAGACCACGATGCTCTGAGAGAGACTCTTTCTTCTTACTCAACGACAATCAAGGATGGAGGTTACTCTCCTCCTCCCACAGGGTCTTGGAAACTATTTTTATCTATACCAAGCAAGGAGGTTTGCACGAGTACTTCCATAGTCACTCATCAACCTTGTTTATCATCTTGTAATGAAAACCATGCCAATTCCTTCTTTCTCCCAAAACAAGCTTATTTCTCAGTTCTTCCTCGAACCAGAGAGTTGTAACCGCTCTTTTTGTCTTCTTGATATTGCTCTCTTTTCGACTCTGCTCTCTTCACAGATCTGCTTCTTCTTCGCTCTCTTGCCTTTTCCCACAAATTACCTCTTTCTTGCCTTCCTCAACAAGGTTGCGTGGGTCTGAATCTACATCTCGTGGTCAGGTTTGGAAGTCTTGCAGATGGGTTCTCTGCCCGATCTCCTCATTAACTCTTGAGGAAGACTCTTCCAGCTACTACTCTGACTAGTAATTCATTTCTGGGTTAGAGAACTTTGACTTCCCTAGAGTCTACAAACTTTGACTTCCATAGATTCCTAGATTCCATGATTAATCCAATGAAATCCTGGTAATTCATTTCTGGGTCAAATAACTTTGACTTCCCTAGAGTCCATGATTAATCCAACGAAATCCTGGTAATTGATTTCTGGGTCAGAGAACTTTGACTTCCCTAGAGTCCACAAACTTTGACTTCCTTAGAGTCCTAGACTTCCTAGCCTCCTTGATTAATCCACAAACTTTGAATTCTCTAGAGTCCATGGCACAAATATTCTTGTATGGCCTCAAAGTATTCAATCCCAAATGTTCCATTGTGACATCACATTGGTTGAGGCTCCAGAGTCCAACATACAATTTTGTAAGAACAAGTCTTCCACTATCAATGATATGAAAAGTGGTTAGTTTTTTATATTGTTGCTTCTTTTGTGCATGGTTTGGAGAATGATAGGGGGATCTTCATTCTCACCCACAAGATCGACCTATAAGTTCAAGTCTCAAAAATTCTTTGATTTGGTGCTTCATGAAAGGGATTTTTTCTAGCTCGGCGATATGAATGAGAACATTGGCATTGTTAAACCATCCTATTACATCCAACTTCATATTGTGAGAATTGCATGTTGAAAAAATCACTTCATGGTATCTATGTATTTCTCGTAATTAGCCTTGCAATTTAATAATCCCTCTCTCGAGGCTTGGAAGGTCTTGAGTGATCTTGTAGAGGATTATTCTTCTATCTTTGATAGATTGCATCTCTTGTTTCAAACATTTGATTTATCTCTTCTTTATAAGGAATATTCTGAAATATTTTTTCAGCTCTTTCATCTTCATCTTCCATCAACTTCCAATCTTGGTAATCCTATCCATGAAACAAATTATTGCACATCTCCATAGGTGGCTTGCCACTATTGCCACTTGATTGATATACTATTTGGTAGAAAGAACAAGACTTCTCATCATGGAAAATTTGGCAAGCTCCGCAAAAAAACAGATGTCCATCCCCTATCATGTTAGTGGGTTTGAATGATGTAGAAGGTCTCTGATTCAATGGTGGACCTTTCTATTCGTTTCTCTATTGTTTCCTATTCTAATGCTGATTTCTTTCCATCTACACAATCCTCCCTTGTAAGTCTCTAGTGGTCATTTTCAATTTTTATATCTACTTTGTAAGGATGGAGATAGACTTGAGAGTAGGATCACTGACATGAGTTGTATTTTTCTTACGATCAGCCTTGGCCCTGGGATGGTTCAATACATATTGCTTCCCTGAGTGATTCCAATTTTTATCAATAATCTTGGAATTGATATTGAAAGCGGTGAGAATTGTAGGGTTGACACAATGGAGGAAGAAATTGAGATTTCCATGAAAGGAAATCAAGTAGTACATCAAGATTGTGTCCGTAGTTGGTTGATAATTCCAAGGAATATCCTACACAATATTGTCAAATATTTTGTCATATTCATCAATGGTTTCACTTCAATTTTCTTAATGTTAGTCAAAGTACTTAAAAGAAACCGAACATCTTTCTTTTCTAACTATTTTCAAAGAAAACCTTCTAGCATGATTGCAAATAATTTATGAAATTACCAGATAATGATAAAAACCACTTCTTGACATCATTTTTCAATGATAGAGCAAAAAATTTAAATAAAACATCCAAATGAAAAATTCCCACATCAGTGATATGTTCCATGAATATTGCATCCAATTCTCTTTTGCATCAATAGCATTATCACCATGGAATGTTGGGAAGTTTTCCATAGAATATGTCATATTATGAGGATAACCTGCAATGTTAGAAAAATCAAATGGTTTGAAAGTATCTACCAACCACAGAGAAACTATTCAAGTTATAGGACTTGAATCAATAAACAATATTCTTTATATCATATAAAGTTTCGAATCCTATACGATTATTTACTTCCCCTTCCTAGAGCATATGATTCCTTCTATGATAAACAAGGTCATTTTTGGGAACACGATGAAGTATAACTTGGGTGTTCCTTCTTGTAGACTACTTTTTTGTTGTGTTTGGATTCGGTGGAGTCACCAGATGAGACAATCAAGTTAAAACTACACACTTAAACACACATTAGATAAACCAATGCCAAAGTAGCCAAACACCTTGAGAATATTCAACCAAGTATTAGAGAGAAAACTACTATAGTGTAATGAGAGTTAGGAGATAATTATGAAAGTTCCGTGATCTGAAATAAGTATACTACAACAAAAAATAAACCAACACTATGATACTAGTCTCTAAATGAAGAAATAAGTGCATTTTACCACACAAGAGTGATATATTTTTGCACAAATCAAGAGTGAATGATATACCTAAGTTATACCTTGATTGTATGTTTTAAAATGGACTAGATTTATGCTGTCCAATAATTCTAGATTTATGTTCCCAAAAGCACTTATAATGATGAGACTTCAGTAATTTAGCTAGGGAAATGAATAAAATATGAAAAACCAGTGCAATGATGATTAAATGCAAGTACAAATGAATAATAACAACGAAATTAGCTCATACTTGTAAAAATAGATGGTGAATCCCCTCGGGGTCTCACAAAAAATATCCAAAATGAAATATAACAACAATGAACCACTTAGGAGATGAATTACACCATCAGAATGTGTTACATATTCTTTATAAACAATCCAAAAGTGAAATATAAGCTATATTAGGGTGTAAAATCATGAAGATGGTTACAATTTTGTGAGAACCAGGTCTCCAAAATTCCTAGCGACATTTTTTCGGCCGAAAAAATGTCGCTAGGAATTTTTTCGGCTGAAAATTTGCATGTCGAATTGAATGATGCCCTGACGGTGCCCTTGAAATTCGTGTACAATATTTTTCAAATGAATTTTTTCCTGCTGTAAGCATATTTCGACTGAAAGTATTTTCAGCCAAAAGGTTTACTTTTAACGGATTCCATTAAAAACTAGGTTTCGGTCGAAATAATATTTCGGCTGAAAACCTGAAAATGGGACTGTTCGTAGGAAACTGCAAATTCTCTCCATGTTACTTGATCTTTGGAGGTAGTAGACTCCTACAAATACTCAGAATTTAGTTTTAGAATTGGTACCAACATTTAAAAAATTGAATCTACTTTCATTGGATATAATTTTTTTTCATTTTCATTGTTTTTGTCTAATTTTATTTAATTTTATAAAAAAATCAGTGCATAATATTTTTAGGTGAGATTATGATTCAATGAAATAAAAAATCCATATCTCTAAAAATACATAGTGTAAAATTATGGAAAATTTATATTCAGAATCCTTAAATTGTTCTCTTCAAAAGGGTATTTTTAGATTTTACTTTTTAGTGAAAAATAAGATAGATACATGGTGGGGGAAAACTTGTGTTTACAATATGTAACTTTTTCAGATTGGTCAACTTCAAAAAATTCTAGAAATTATAATATTCATCTGTTAGATTCAAAACTATAGTCATCAGAAAATAGAGTCTCTATAGATTGTTGCAGTATATTTTATTTGTCAAAAACAAAAGTTTAATAATGGATACATTGTTGGGGGAAAAATAACTCATTATATTTCCCTTCATTTTTAAGGAACATACTGTCAAACAATTGCCAAATTTACATATCAAATCTCAATAAAAATAATTCAAAAATAGTCACTAGAAAGATAACAAAATTCTTCACAAGTTTTGTTTTTACAGTAAAGTAAAATTCTAAATAAAAAAAATACTTTTGTTTACTGGAATTTGAAGAACCTGATAAAAAAAAAAAATTCTCATAAAACAAGCAAAAGTGTTACCCATCTTCATGATTTTACCCAAGGGTTAGAATGCACTTTTTAGGGTTAAACCCTAGCTTTAGGGTTAAACCCTAGCTTTAGGGTTTCACCGACTATGATTTTTATTGATTTAATTTAATTTCCATAATTACTAAACACCTTAAATCAACCAAAAAACATTAAATACAATCTTTAAGAACAATAAAAATCGAGCCGGTTTGCCTTCTTAGGGTTAGAAGTTAACAATGAAGCATAAACCCACAGATGAAAATATCTACAAAATGAAAGTAAACCGTTAGATTTGCACTAGAAAATGACACAAAATTTTTTTACGGTACATCTTTTATATATTTTTGTATTTTTATGTTTTTAAATATGACATGAAAATAAAAGAATTGAATTTTTAGGGTTTTTTATGGTTAGTTGTTGTGAGTGAAGCTCAAAGTCTTGTCTCCACTTAGGTCTTATGGGGTCAAGAATTATGCCCCTATAAGAATTGGTTAAAAATGTTTATTGATTAGAATGAGAATAGGGCCACAAGGCTAGTAGCCTCTTTTCTAATCAAGACAAACCATGAAAACCAAGGCCCTACAAGAAGGATTTCTCCAAGGGAATAGCCTTCACCAACAAGATCAACAAAATAATTGAAATGAATACTTAAAACTCTTGCCAAAGAGTAGAGAACTAATTAAGACGAGATATAAGTACTTACCAAATTGTTTAGGGAAGAAGGAAGAGATACAAACCCTAGACACCCTCCCTTCAAGTAGTTCATAACTCTTCAATAGATTGATCTTTCTAGTTTATGTAGAATCTTGAGTCATTTCACAATAGTCTTAAAAAATACCGAGAAGAATAACCAAGAAATATAGATCTCCAAGAATTGACATCAAGTAAATATCTTTTATTAAATGGATCCAATAATGATCTCCAACAATTCACAACAATTGGGAATACGAGGAGTGTATTTATTTATAGATGAGGCTCACAACTCCTTCCCATTATTTATTCCTTAAAATAAGCCCATGTAAATAAAATAAAAGTGACTTTTAATCCACATAATTTGGAGACTAAGTGAAATTACAATTAAATAATGCTTTACATGCTAGAAACCCTCATAAAAGGGGATGACCTCCAAAAATATGCTCAAAGAAGGATCAAATAATGTCCAAAAATCCTTGAAATATGTCTCCAAAGAATGACCATGGCCATACCTAAGTTCAATGCACCTCCATAAAGCATGGGAGTGACCCTCCAAGTGAAAAAAATGGGTCATAAACCCCCCAACAACAAGAATGACGTCAAGCTTCTAAGAGGGTCAATTTGGCTCCAAGGTACAACGCTCCATCAAAAGTGACTTTGGGAGGCCTCAAAATAAGGCAAGGACATGCCATGAACATCCACCTGATGGTATCTGGGTAACCTCTAACCAATAATTGTACATTAAGTCATCCAATCATCGCCACATACATAGATATCATCATGCTGTCACATCTTGTGAAAAAATATAGGGTACACTACATAGAATTTGGGGTGTAACACTAGGTATGGAAATTAAGAATGGAACTATCAATCCACAACCACATGTCCTCATACATATATACCTTTTTCTTGATGGAATTATGGACACTAAGTAGCTCTGAAGGTTTCTTGGTTGTGTTAATTTCCTTGCCTCTTTTCTCCAAAATATGAACAAATACAGGGACATCAAAAATCCTCAACCATGGACAAAGAAACACACAATGACAGTCCAAGGTATCAAACAATTTTTTGAAAATGGAACTACCCTCACTCTACCCTCTATAGGGATACTCATCATTAGCATTGATGCCTCTAAATATTATTGGTGTGCATGTATTCTCAAACAACATAGTGATGGTACAAAAAAGTTGTTCATTATGCTAATGGTGCATTTGATGAAACTTAGGTAACATATCATTCAACTAGAAAAGAGATATTTCCAGTAGACAAAGTAGTTAAATCCTTTAGAGTTTATGTCTTTCTAGTGAGATTTGTTATTATATATGATTATAATATTTTAAGTGATTTATGACACAAAAGATTGATCCTACTATTGCATTAGGATGAATATTCCAATGGAAACAAATATCGGTTCAATATGACCTCACACCATAACACATTTTAAGCACACATAATTGTCTTGTTGATGCACTCATGTGAGAATTAACTAAATTTTGTATGCAATCATAGGCCTTCAACAACTCAATAGCCTCCTGCAACATCTCACCTTCTGGCTAACTATAATGACTTATATTGTTATATGAAATCAATAGTATTTCTTAATGTTATGAAGTTTTATGCCAACCGATATTTGGTACCACTACTGTTGATTATTATGTCACATTCTATGAGAACCACTGTGATAGATAAACACTTCAACAAACTCTAAGTTTTAGACAATGACAACAACTTCATTAATTATTTCCATATCAAATGGTTGATTCTTTTCGGTAGAGTCCTCTACTTTAGATTGTGGTTTAATTTTGACATTTCTCCCTCCCCATCTATCTCCTCCATTTGATCATCATCTATGCRTCACTAGTACAATTATCCACTCTAGATACAAATACTTTYACCCCAACATATGTCTCCATCAAGGAATCATTGCAATTAAACATACCAATTATGACGGTGATTGTTGCAACATCTTTCCCAATATCTATATCCATACTATGGATCTTGATTTTGATATGTTCGCTCATTTCTAAGATTTTCATTAGGTGTATGTAAATGAACATGAACCAATACATTTTTCATGATGTTTCTCTTTGGAATCTCAATGAATATGGCTAATACAATCAGATCAACACATTGGAAGAGCACTAGACCCTATTGTCCTGTAAAAATAACCAAAGACTCCACTTGTCATAGTGGAGGTACAATCACTTGTCATAGTGGAGGTACAATCTATAATAGAAACACTATTAATTTTCTTTATGAAAGGAATCATCTTACATTGGTTTATCTGCAAGACCATGATTCATCACACTACTTTACTTTATTATATTAGATCATCTTTGAAGATAGCAAGGCTTAAATCCTATTTAAGAAGATCATTTGTTCGTTGTAAGGCATAATGTTCTAAGAGTATTTCTTAGAATTTTAGTTCCTTGTGTTGAATCTTTTAATCTTATGTAAGTTTGAGTATGGGATCGAATTTAGAAGCCAATTCTTTTTGAGTTTTTTTTTCACTCTACGCACTTTAGGATTTAAATGACATTGTTATAAATGAATGTCAAACTATTTAAGCCATTGCTTGAATCCACAACTATAGTGTGTGATTCAAATAGTGGCGAGGAAATCAAATACCTCCAAAAAAATAGGGTACAAGCCACTTGCTTGAGTACCTAGTTGCAAATCATGGTCCTTTAACTCTTTCAAATTGAAGTCACTATGTTTGAAACAAAAACCTTTCACCTTGCTATGGGAGAAATTGTTTTCTCTTAAACGAAGGGATTTTTTGTTTATCCAAACAAAGGCCTTGGACACTAAGTTGAAGGATTCAAGTCCTCTACTCATGAAAGAGTCGTGGGTAATAAATCAATTTATCGCGATCCTATTTTCAAATATCTACTATGGGAGTGATCTGTGGCTCTATGATCATAAAATTTGCTACCTTTAAACATGATATGAAAAGCTAAACTACCATAGATCCATATTAAATCTATATTTTTCATGTGCTGAGAGGGATCAAATCCCTTGAGGTGAAAACCTTTACTCAAGTTTTTGCAATCTAAATAAGGTTTACACCTCGAGAGATATGATCATTCTCAATGCATGACAAATCTAGAGTTAATATGGATATATGTTGGTATATTATTTAAAGTAGTGTCATTAGAATACTTCTATGAGTCGAGATAGTGCTTTTGGCTCTTTCACTCAATTTTTTTTTCTAAAAGAATTGATTCCAATTGTTACTTTATTTAAAACCTTATTTATCATTTATAAATTGAAATGAACATTTTAATAGTTGTATTTTTGCATGTCATATTTTTTTCATGAATAGGAATATTATATATCAAATATCAATTCCAAGGAATTGAATTGTATTTAGTTTTCCATTCTTTATCTCTTTAAATTTGGGTCATGATTGGAGCTATCATGAAGAGAAAAATGACATAATTTATTTTTTAAAGGTAGAAAAAACTATCATAACTCACTTGTCAATTGGTAGTGAGGAAAACCATCACTGACTGATATCTATGAATGCAGTCTGACTCATCATTGTTATTCAAGGAAAACCGCGCCACCTGAAATAGCCCATTGGTGGTCCGTAAAGGGGAAAACTTTCAATCCTACTAGATGCCTCTAGGTCTTTGGTCATTAATTTTTTTCCTTACGTCTGAGGAATACAAGCTGTTATCCAATCAGAAGTAATTTTAGGTCTTACTTTAGGAGGAAAAGGTGGTTTTAAACTATATACTATATGCAAGAAAGACAATATCCCTTGTGGTCATCACTACATCTACCTCTAGTGGGGTCATGCGATTTTTAGTAGCATATAGCCTTAGTCCCATACGTGAGACAAAATACTACCCCGGATTGTAGTTTAACCTCTTTCCCTACGATCGAGTTTCGTGGTTATATCTTCGGCTGTTGATGTTGCATATTGGTTTTTCACTTCCATTGGTAAAATTGATTATGTCTTGTGTATCCTCTATGTATTTTGTTGTCCTCATAAATGATGCAGGGTCACAATTTTTCAAGTCCTCTCGGGGTCTTTTTCAAGGGTGTCCCCTTTCTCCTTATTGCTTCTTACTAGTGGTTGATGGGCTTAACTGAATCATTTTAGATGCTAAGCAATTGCATATTTATCAGGGGGTGAAAGTGGGTAGATTGGAGCATCTCACACATATATTGTTCATGGATGATGTCTTAATATTTTGTTTCTATGCAGATTATGAAGTTTGGGTCTTAAATGACAGTTTGGATATTTTCTGTGGGGCAAGGAGGATAAAGATCAATATTCACAAATATGCAATTTTTTTCCCGAAGGTGGGGGAGGCTCTCAAACACTCTATCTCCAATATTGTTTTTTTACCTTCTTTTGATTTTAAGGATGGTATCAAGTATCTTGGATTCAGACTAAAGTAAAATCACTATGGAATCGAGGATTGGAAATTGTTACTATCCTGCATTGATAAGCGTATCAAATTTTGGTGTCACATGTGGATCTCTACGGAGGAAAGAATCATTCTCATAAAATATATGATAGAGGCTATACTTGTGTATTGGAACCTCTTAGCACTTATACTGAAAGGTAGTCCGCACATTCGCAAGTTATGCTTCAATTATCTATGAAAATGTAACAAATAATTCTTAGGATTGCATTTGGTGAGTTGGAAATTTTTGTCTAAGCCAAAAGGCCAGGGGTGTTGGGGTCTAAAAGACAAGCCACTCTTTGGATGAGCCTTGGAAAAAAACTTATTGTGGGTCTTTTTGACACAAGATAACTTATGGTGGAAAATCCTGGTGGATAAGTACATTTCTCCAGCTTCCATACTGGATTGATTTCAGGGCTAGAATAAAGCAATGAATAACATTTCCAATCAGTGGAAAGTGATCATTCTAGCATTTCCAATAATTGGAAAATATTTATCATGGAAAGTTGGTTATGGATTGTCTATTCAAGTTGGATCAGACTCTATTGCAAGATGTAGTGAGCATATTTTTCTACTAGAAGATCTGGTAGCTTTCTTTTTCATGAAATTGGCAGGTGTACTCTAAATAACATAGGGGACTCAACTCATTCAAAAATTTTTGGAACAAGGTTGGTTATCGACAAAGGATCTATAGCTTGAGTCACAATGGGATTAATCCTATGATTCTTTTCTTATGGACCTGAAGAGAGATCATGTTTGATTGGTGGACGCTAAGGATGAATTCGTCTGGGCCTATAATTCAATGGGGGGTCGGTATACAACAAATATTGGGTATCGAGCCTTAATGAAGCTGGATGAGGGTGATAATCTATGATGGTACACCAAAATTTGGAAAGTAAAAGGCCCACCAAAAAGTATATTGTTTTTTGGAATATGCTCAAAGGATGTGTTTTGACCTGGGATCAAATTTAGTGGAGAGGTAAATATGGTTTGGATATGTGTTATGTAACATCCCTTAGATTAAATGAGGAACATTACTACATGGAATACACATAAAATTGAAATTTTCTTTCTAATTTATTTCCTGTAGCTTACCAAATACAAATTATGCATAGAATCAACTAGATTCTGATACCCATAATTGAATACATCTACATATTTATAAATGCGCATGAATGTAATTAATATATTATCTATAAAAACATGTAAAACCATTCTCATTCATAGAGTAAAATGCACAACCATGAAATCATAAGATAACTCAGAAAAATAGATAAACACTTATCTTTTTACAAGAAAGTTTGTGGAATCAACTGCTTGGGAAGGACATTCCACCCAACCATAGAATTTTTGTTCCATATCTCAACAACAATTCACCCCCAAGCTGGGGCTAGGAATCCACAATGGTGCCTCACACAGTGCACTCACAGGTTAATATCCCACAACCCACTGACATTCTCCTACAATTATCCCGAATTTCGTTTAGCTCTCTTCCTCTTGACCTTCCCAACCCAAGGAATGTACCCCTTCATTGATTTTAGTCCATCGGGTGTCCCATTTGTTTATCAGGTCTATTTGACAGAGGTAACAAGGAATATCTCTGCTGGGAACTCAAGGGAACTCACTTCCAGGAAAATTACCAACAACAACAAGAACACTTGGTGCTAGAGTGCAACTCTCATATGATTTCACTCTTCATGCTTGACAACCCGACTCTTCAATATTCAACTCCAAAATGCTCCAAAAATTCTCCAGTATGCTCTAGAATTCGACCATCCTCCTTGATCTAGGTTTGGTTCTCTTTTTCCTTTCCCTCTCCTTGTTGTTCATGCCTAGGCTGCATGTAAAAATATATCTAATACTCGATACAAATTTCCTCTATTTTCCCAAGACTGTTGACTGCTCACCCTGCCAAATGTTGATTGTACTTCATACCCATTCTCTCCAATAACTATGGGATGTGACTCTCACACCCACCCACTGACATGTATTCAATGATTGGGCTCTTATACACTCAACCAGAAAATATAAAGTTTTCCCAAATGATAATAAAATTAAGAAATCTGGGTTTGGATTAATAACCATAAACTATTCCCCCCTTGGACCCCTCTTATACACTCACAATCATTCCCTCTCTTGTGGATTGATCATCCCCAATATCTGTTCATATTCTCAGTAGTTGGTATCACATTATATTTATTAAAATTCAGAAAATATATTTTGCATTACATCGCTTGGCCATAACCACATTCATATCTACATTATGCATTAATTAAAATAGGGATTATAGTGGAGATGTTACATTATACCTCCCCTAAAATTGTGCCCTCGATGCACAACACCATGTCAAAATACAAATACAAATTTACATCACAATACTTAGAAAATATAAATTATATAATCTATTTGCTCTCCAACAATAGTCCCAATTACAATCTCTTGTTCTTCTCAACTTGTTGATCCAAGGAATGCACCCCATTCACTTCCTCCATTCCATCAAACCACACCATTCTTTTATCAGGGATATTAGTGCAGGCAACCGAGAATTCAGAGATATGGCTATGGAACTCTAGCTATCCAAAAATGGAGCCTTGCATTTTAAGTTTCTATTTTCTTCAAATTTTGAAAAAATTTGCAGGTATTCCTCTTGCATAGTTTATTCATGCTCCCATGTTGCATATTCAAGACCATAGAAGGTTTACTGAACCTTTACCAACCCTATGGCTTTGTTCCAGATCACTTTGAATTTTCAAACCAGGATGCGTACTAGTTCCACCTAGAAATCCCCTTCGTTTTCCACCTGGATCACAATCCAATCAATTATGTGGTTAGGGTCAGGCACATATTTATTTGATAATCACACATGAAAAACATTATGCAATTTCATGGATGCAGGCAATGCTAGCATGTATGCAACTGACCCTATATTTTCTAATATTTCGAATGGCCCACAATATCTTGTTGCCAATTTTGGGCAGCAACCTAATCTTATCGAACTTCTTTTCAATTTCACTTTGAGGATAACATGTTTGTCCACTTTAAAATACCTAAAAAATCTATTCTTGTCTGTATAGATTTTCTACCTGTCCTGGGTAGCCTTTAAATTCTTCTTGATCTTTTCCATCTGCTCTTCCATTTACCGCAACAAATCTGGCCCAATGATAACTTTGTTTGCTGGGTTATCCCAACTCACTGGTGTGTTACACTTCCTTCCATATAATTCTTCAAATGGGATCATGTTTAATGAGGCTTGGTACCCATTATTGTAAGCAAATTTCACTAAGTGGATATAATCTTCCCACTTTGATGGCTGGTCCATCATATACATTTTGAGCATGTCTTCAATTATTCAGTTGGTCCTTTCTATTTTCTCATCCGACTCTGTGTGATACACGGTACCAAGATTTAAATTTGTTCCAAAGCCTTTGAACAAACCTTTCCAAAAAATTGATGTGAATTTTGGATCTTTGTCTGAAACTATTTCCTTAGGCACTCCATGTAGCCTGACAACTTCCTTCATGAAAATCTCTTCAATGTTTGTTGCCTTGTGTGTGGTCTTCACAAGAATAATTTGTGCACATTTTGTTAATTTATCCACCACCACCATGATGGAATCATGTTTCTTCACTGTTCCGGGCATCTTTGTAATAAAATCAATTATAACCACTTCCCATTTCCACTCAAGAATGGGAAATGGTTGTAACAACCCCACTGGATGTCTATGTTATGTCTTCACTTTTTGGCATTCTAGACACTTGACTATGTAATTAGCCACTTATTTCTTCATTCCCGGCCAAAAGTATTGGCTTCTTACAACTGCAATTGTCTTCTGATATCCTGGGTGCCCAACATATCGCACATTGTGCATTTCCCTCAACACTACATTTTTTAACTCTCCTGAATTAGGCACATATATTTTTCCCTTGTACATGATGATTCCATCCTCTTTCAACTCATAATAATTGAATTTCTACTGTAGAATTCCTTGCTATAATGTTTCTTTTATTTTCAGATATTGTTGATCTAAATTTGCAGCTTCTAAAATTTTGTCTTTTAAATTTGTGTTCAACATGCTAATGGTTGAAATATGCATTTCATGAGCTCTTCTACTGAGCGCATTAGCCACCTAATTTTTCTTTCATTTTATATACTTAATTTCAAAGTCATAATCA
>JASDQU010440291.1:0-19282 GCA_032191745.1 Picea mariana | reverse complement strand
ATAGTCCATGCTAAGAAATCAAAAAAAAACCTTCTTCCTTGTTTGAGAAGAATAGGGCAGATAGCCCATTGCTAATGAGGGCAGATATTCTTTCAAATCTCACAAACGTGAGTGAAAGATTGGCCCAGATAATTCAATTTATATCATAACATTGTTTCTGTGCAGGTTGCTATCAGATGTTTGTTTATGAAGACAGTAGATATAGACTATTTTGGTGGATATGTTCCACTGTTCATGAGGCAGATATTATTTCAGAGCTCACAGATGTGAGTGAAATATTGGCCCAGATAATTCAATTTATATCATAAAATTGTTTCTATGCAGGTTGCTATCAGATGTTTGTTATGAAGACTGTATGACAGTAGATGAGGACTACTGTGGTGGATATGTTCCACTATTCGCAACCATACGTTGTTGATCAAGTGCTTGTGTGTTACTTGGTGTGGTAGTGAACCACTAGATTGTAGTTATGTACTACTATGGATAGACATAGTTGTGTTCTATTTCTGTTCTAACTGCCTTGAAGACTATCAGCAGTTTATTGAAAATAATCACCATCCAGACGAATGATGAACAGAGATTTTCCAGACGAAAATTGGTTCAGAGCATTTACTCCTATAGATTATAAGAGTGGCTCTTGTATCACTCTATGGTATGAGTGACTTATCCAGCATCATGTCTAATTACTCAGATGAAGTATGGTTTCGAGAGATGATGTAGCTGATGGTGATGGTGATGCTCATGATCTAGTCATGAAATAGTCTAGACGACTATATTGATNGGAGGTATTTACCTCCACGTGTGAACCTGATGAGAATAGAAGACTCCGGAAAGCAAGAGAAAACTCTAATGAGTTGGCTAATAACCCTAGAAGTCTTGTTGATTCAAGAAGATAATTTTTATTAGGTTATTAGCCTCCAAGAGAAGAAGTCGGCCAGAAATAATAATAATATGTTGAATAGACACATATCCAGAAGGAGAAGTCGGCCCCAACAAATCTGGCAGAACCAGTATAAATACAGGGTGCCAATTCTCATTTGACAGCATCTCAAAATTGCAGTTCCCGGTTGGTGCGCACTGCAGTTCCCAGTTGGTGCACACTGCAGTTCGCAGTTTGGTGTGCACCTGTGGAGGAGGGTTGCAGGTGCAGCTGCAGCAGCAGGGAGTTTTCAGTATTGGCTTGGACTATCTCTTGGCTAGGGTTTGGACTATCTGATCAGCTATTGTTGGTGCGCTATCCTTGGAGAAAGGTGCATTGCCCTTTGTTTGGCTATCTAACCTAGGGTTTGCTTCCAGAGGAATTCTCAGTCAAGGTTAAGGTGCTCGGAGGGTGGCTTCGGCCAATGGTTGGGTGACGAGGGTATCATCAATGGTAAAACGAGCACACCATATTCTATATTCTAACACGGTGTGCTACATATTTGGATTTATCATATGCCACTAGTCCTAACTCTCACGGTTTTTCAGTGATCTTACACAGAGAGTCGATGAGGATGTAGCATGTGGAGGATCCTCGAGACCCCGAGAATAACTTGGTTTGCTTTGAAGAGCTTGGATCCTACACCGTGCTTACAATAGAATTATCTCCCAAGGTAGAAGTCAACATGTGTAAGATGAACTTCGACAAGGAAAAGTCCCAAGCAATTGAACCAAGGGATTTGAATGAAGGATTCGATGTGGTATCCATCTCCTCTAACACACTACGAGAATTTTCTAAGAACCAGATCGATTGGAGAGAAGAAGGTTCAGAAGAAGAAACAAAGGGAGATAGGATTCTTGAAGACCTTGTACCTATTGAACATTTGTTCAATAGACATGAAAAGTATAAAGAAAATAAAGAGATGATTAGGCCTAATGAATATGAGCAAGTCAATATTGAATCAACCAAGGATTCAAAGATGATAGAAATCAATGATGGAATATCAGGAAAGGAAAGAAAGACGATTGAAGATCTCGTCAAAAAAATTGGGGATATGTTTTAATTCTCCCATAAGGGAGATATAATTCAACACACCATGCCCTTGAAGGAAGGTACCAAGCCACTTCGAAAAAATTCAAGACAGAAGTTGATCCCTCTTGTTTAGAACGAATTGTAGAAATTGTATGAAGCAAGAATCATCACTCCCACAAGACATTCTACTTGAACCTCCAATCGAGATGTAATACAAGGAATAATTAATGAATTAATCGATCTTGATGAGAACTGAAGGCATGCCTTTGATCACCTGATACATAGTCAATAAAATACAAAGAGTAAGTCTAACAAGAAGACTCCTCAACAAAGATTTTAGAAGGGTGACATTGTTCTCTTGTGGAACAAACGAAATGAAAAAGTAGGAAACTTGGAAAGTTTGAAAGTATTTAGTTACATCCTTACAATATTGAAGATGTTGTAGGTACTAATTATTTCTATTTAATTCATTTTGATGGTGAGAAGCTTCTCTTGCCCGTAAATGGGAAAGATTTGAAATTGTTCTATCAAGGTAATATCTGACACATTGAGCGCATCCGTGTACTATAGTAAGTTTTCTGACTTTATCTACTTTTGTGTTTCATTTTATTGATTGTTGCATTTTGTCTTTATTGAATAAAGGAAATGATGCTTACATTCTATGAAATTCTCTAAGGGTTGACATTATGTACTTTGTTCCTTTTATTTCATGCTGGGATTTATTTTTATCTCAAGGAAGGGCAAAGGCACTTATGTCTTTTCCTCCCTTGCATTTAATATACATTTTGTGAGAATGCTTCAACTCTACAGGTTTCTAGAATATTTTAGGGTTCTCATGCACTCTCGAGATGAGCACATTTCCCCAAGTTGGAGACAACTATTACACCCCATATTCTTTGCAGTGTACCCTACATTTTTTCACAATATGTGACCACTCTAATGTTCCCAAAGTGTGATGAGTTATTTTTATGTGGCCATGATGGCATGACTTGATGTACAAGTGTTGGTTAGATGTTACCCAAATCCCCTCAGGTGGATGGTCATGGCATGTCCTTTTAGTCCCCATTCTCAGGGGTGCTTGGTTTTATTACTCCGACTGACTACCCCTTGGAGGTAGTAACTCCATCTAAAGTCGGGCATCTATGTCCTGGGTAGGTATGTGGGCATTCTGAGGTGGATCTACTAGGATACATGATTTACAAGTCCCTAACTATTCATTTATTCATTTTCTACGTAAAAGGTGATTATGCTTTGTAAGGTTTGTCACACCCATGGTTTAGCACACCTTACCCATGTGGACCCTCTCTTTCTTATTTGTTCACCACATTTTGGCCATCGGAGATGACTCTGTACCTAATCATCCAATGTCACATTTCTCGAGGAAGTTTCATGTATTTTGAGGCATATCATGGATTTTTAGGTATTAGTCACACTCTCTGAGGCACGGATGAGTTGTTTTTCTCCACATAGACCTCCTCTATATTTTCCTTGTGTCAAATGCCAGAACGCCCTCCTCCTTTGGCACTTTTTTAAATCATTTTCTCCACTAAAGGAGGGCCAAACTCTCTTGGGGCACTTTATTTTGGTCGTGGGATTTATTTTGAGCCACTTGGACGATGTGGAGGTCACTTAAGTGACTTTGCACTTGAAGATGTGAAGGATATTTTGATCACACTTTTGATTACTTGATGAACAGATGGAAGAAGTCAACCACTTAGAAGGGATTTATTTTACTTGGGGTAATTTTGTCCCCTTGCTTGAAGGAGAACACTAGAGCTAGGTTGGCCAATGATCCTTGCCATATTTTGAGGCCTCCCAAAGTCCCTTTTGATGAAACGTTGTACCTTGGAGCCAAATCGGCCCTCTTAGAAACTTGACATCATTCTTGTTGTTGGGGGTTTTACAACCTATTTTTTCACCTAGAGGGTCACTCCCATGCTTCATGGAGGTGCCTTGACCTTAGGTATGTACATGGTTATGATTTGGAGACATATTTCAAGGATTTATGGGCATTATTTAAGCATTATTTGAGAACATTTTGTGGAGGTCGTCCCCTTTTATGAGGGTTTCTAACATGTAAAGAATCATTTAATTGTAATTTGACTTAGTCTCCAAATTATGTGGATGAAAATTAACTTTTATTTTATTTCCTTAGGCTTCTTTTAGGGAATAAAGAATGGGAAGGAGTTGTGAGCCTCAACTATAAATAAAGGCACTCCTCTCATTGCAAATAGTTGTGAATTGTTGAATATCATTATTAGATCTATTTAATAATAGATATTTACTTGGTGTCAATTCTTGGAGCTCTATTTGTCTTGGTTATTCTTATTGGTATTTTTAAAGGCTATTGTGAAATGACTCTAGATTCTACATAAACTAGTAAGATCAATCCATTGAAGAGTTATCAACTACGTGGAGGGAGGACAAGGGTTTGTATCTCTTCCTTCTTCCCTAAACAATTTGGTAAGTGTTTTTCTCTTGTCTTGATTATTTATATAATCCTTAGCAAGGGTTTTAAGTATTCTTTTCAAGCCTTTTGTTGATCTTGTTGGCAAAGGCTATTCCCTCGAGGAAACCCTTCTTGTAGGGCCTTGGTTTTCATGGTTGTCTTGATTAGAAAAGATACTAATAGCCTTGTGCCACTATTCTAATTCTAATCCATAAACGTGGATAACCAATTCTTAGAGAGGCATACTTATTAATCTCATAATCCCTAAGTGGAGACAAGGCTTTGAGCTTCACTCCCAATAACCAACCATAAAAAACCTTAAAAATTCAATTCTTTTATTTTCATGTCATATAAAACATAAAAATACAAAAAAAATATAAAAGATATATCATCAAAAATATTTATTTCATTGTCTAGTGAAACACTAACAGTTTACTTTCATTTTCTAGACGTTTTTACCCATGGGTTTATGCTTCATTGTTATCTTCTAACCCTAAAAAGGAAAATCAACCCTATTGGTATTGTGCTTCAAGGTTGTATTTAATGTTTTGTGGTTGATTTAAGGTGTTTACTAATTCTGGAATTTAAATTAGAGCAATTAAAACCAGAATTGGTGAAACCCTAAAGCTAGGGTTTAACCCTAAAATGTGCATTCTAACCCTACTCTAGATTATATTTCACTTGTGGATTGTTTATAAAGAAAATATAACACATTTTGATGGTAATCTTGGTGAGTTAGCTCAAGTGGATGAGTGTCATTGTTTTCTTGAATGAGGTTCCAAAGTCAAATCCTCGGCTAGGAGCATGTATAGGGCCTCACTTGATGTCCCCACCAGGTTAGGCTCGTAATCAGGTTGAACAGTTTACCTGGTTTACCATCCACGAAATGTGGGGAAGTACTTGAGGGTTTCCCGTTCTCTTTTACGAGGAAAAAAAAACACATTATGATGGTGAAATTCATGTCCTAAGTGTTTCATTGTTGTTATATTTCATTTTAGAGATTTGTTGTGAGACCCCGGTGGATTCACCATCTATTTTTTAAGTGTGAGTTAATTTCATTGTTAATATTCATTTGTACTTTCATTTAATCATTTTTGCATTTTTGTTTCATAGTTTATTCATTTCCCTAGCTAAAGTACCCAAGGCTCATCATTCTAAGTGCTTTTGGGCACTCTTGGGGTGTTTTTCTTCACCCAAAATATGCATTTTTGTGTTTTTTTTTATCATAAATCAGATTCTGGAGTCGTTGGACAACAAAAGTCTAGCCCATTTTACAACATACAATCAAGGTATAACTCAAGTATATCATTCACTCTTGATTTGTGAAAAAACATCTCTCTTGTGCAATAAAAGACACGCATTTCTTCATTTAGAGAGTGATATCATAGCGTTGGTTTGTTTTATGTTGTAGTATACTTATTTCATATCATAGAACTTTCATAATTAGCTCCTATTTCTCATTAAATTATAGTAGTTATTTCTCTAATACTTGTTTGAATATTCTCAATGCATTTGGCTACTTTGGCATTGGTCTATCTAATGTGTATTAAGGTGTGTAGTTCGAAGTGAACCATATCAAAGACGTACAATACAAATTTGCTTCCAAGGATTGGGATGTTGATGTTTTTGTAGCATCGGGAGGTATTCCCATATTTTCCTTAGTGCCGGGAATGTGGGAATCATTGTTGGCACTCACGTTGCATTTTTCATTTTGTGAAAACCCCTTGTATATTGAGTTGGGGCTTGGTTAGGGCTTCACACCCACATGGAGGAATAAAAAAATTCTAATTTAATGTTGAGTTTAGAAGGGGTTCCTAAACTCACTCATTAGACTCCTATAAGAGGAGAGTCAATGTTAGGAGACATCCTAACATCTTATTGTGACATTATGGACTTAGCATAAGTGAGTGAGCACTTGTGCTAAGAGGCTTGATGATTTCAGTAAGGGAATTTTTGCAACTTTGGAAAATATGGCCTAGGGTTATGTATCTTATATTTATTTTTATTGGCATGGAAATCACACGTGTGAAAGACAGCCGCAGAAGGGAACAAGTTTCACAAGTGGTGAAAACTATACGAAAGTGTTTTCGTACTCGTACGTGGGTTTCAATGGAAACAGTCGCGTATGTACTCGGGTTTCAGTGGAAATAGTCGTGTATGTACGCAAGTTTCAGTGGATACAGTCATGTATGTACATGGGTCTTAGTGGATACAGTCGCATATGTCTGAGATCGTACGACGAGATTTTTTTGGGAAGCAACACATCCGTACAAACCGACGTCAGCATGTCGTACAGGTACATCTGGAGCAGATTTGTAAGTTGGGATTTGTCGCAGGAATTTTGTTGATTTTATGGTTTTACAGAGAACTGGTTTTGTCCTCATATTTGGTGATTTTGTGATATTTGAGAGGGTCAATTTTTCCCTCCTAAATTTCTGAATTGAAATTTTACAGAACAAAAACTTGTGTCTCATGTGTATGGATGATTTATCTCTAATATTGTTGTTTTCGTTGCTGTAATTTTCAGTCAATAATTTCAGTGTAAAATTGTTTAGTGATAACAACTAGGGTTTACTATTTGGATCACTTGGAAGTAATTTTCAAATCTGAAACAAGATGCATATGAAAAATTGACATGGTATCAAAGTTGAGGCTTTGAAGAAAGAGAGGGAGTCATATCTTGAGACACATTTGATGTTTCATATTGGGGGTATAACAAAATTTTTGTAGCAGACTTTTTGTTTTGTTCTGGGCGGGTTACAATGGTGAGCACTTTGAATATTGAGAGTAGGTTGGAAGGGGAAACAAATTTATGAGTTTGGAAGGCCAGGATTCTCCTTCTCCTGGAGGAGAATGATCTCAAGGAGTATGTTGAGAGTGTGGTTTCAAGTCCCACTAATCTGTGGGAATTGGAAGCCCATATAAAGAAGGAAGTGAAGGCCAAGAAAATATTGTTGGATTTCATGAAGCATCCCCCGATTCCTCACATATCATAGAAGAAGACATCCAAGGATATGTATGATGTTTTGGTAGGGTTATACCAAAGAGGGAATGCAAGTTGAAAGTTGATCTTGAAGCACCATCTTAGAGCAGTTGAGATGTCCAATTCAAACACAGTTTCCAACTATCTTATGCGGATCACTCAGATATGTGACCAGCTTGTAGCCATTGGTGAGACAGTGGATGACATCGAGTTGGTGAATGTGACATAAAGTGGTCTTCCCGAGACTTGGGAACCATTTGTGAAGGGGATCTGTGCATGAGAGGAGTGGTCAGATTTTGACAGATTATGGACTAATTGTATCCAGGAAGAGGCTCGGTTAGAGTCCAGGAGTGGCAAGCAGAAGGGAAGTAGTGATGAGAAACAGGCCCTAATTACTCATGCTAGGAAGGGAAGGGAAGGAGGCTCTCCATAGAGAGAGACATCTCTAGATTCGAGGAGGAAGAAGGACCTTAGTAAGGTCAAGTGTTTTGATTATCATGAGTATGGTCAGTATGCTTCACATTGTCCACTATAGAGGAAGAGAGGGAAAGGGGAGCAGTAGGTGTCATTAGCAGAAGTGGATGAGGTTGCAGATAGGCTTCAGAGAGATTTATTATTAGTCTCTTCCCTTTCTGGTACAGTTTCAAGTAGTGGGACTTAGTTGGTGGATAGTGGAGCCACATATCATATGAAAAAAGCACGAGAGTTGTTCAAGAACTTCACAGATCCTAACTCAGATTTGTATGTGGAACTTGGTATGGATACCAAGCATGCACTATAGGGATCTAGAATAGTGTCATTCAAAATGGAGTGAGAATATGTGTTGAGAGTGACAAATGTGTTATGGATGCCAGAACTCAGCAAGAGTGTGCTCTCAGTCTCAACGATTGAGAAGAAGCGATTCAATTTAGTGTTCCAGGATGGAAAGTTGTTGATCAAGCCCAGAGGATTTAGCTCAGAAACAATTGTGGTTCTTGTACTTAGAGAGAGCAGCTTGTATAGGCTAAAGGGACAACCTATGTGGGCTATGGAAAGTATAAAAGTGGAAATGAACAAGGAGAAGGTGGCTCCAAAGTTTTTGTAGACTAAGAGGGAGTCAAACTTCATAGGGATTCAACAGGATCATAAGGAGAGTCAACCATTCAGAGGAAGTCAACCTTCAGGTTCAGTTGGGAGAGGATTCTTTCAAGATTGTCAAGAAGGTGTCATAGGTTGAGATGGCCATGTAAGATGCTCAGCAAAGGGAAGTTTATAATATCAGGGTGTCTTCCAAGAAGGGTCCATGTCATTCACCAGGAATTTTTTACATGTCATAGGGAGAAATTGTGGTAGAGGATCCAGTGTGGGAGGCAGAGCCACTTCTAGTGTGGGAAAAAAATCTACTTCCATGTGATGGTGAATGAAATACCTCCCTCACTAAGAGGGAGTGTTGATTTTTTTGTAGCATTGAGAGGTATTCCCACATTGGCCTTGGTGCCGAGCATGTGGGAATCATTGTTGGCACTCACATTGCATTTTTCATTTTGTGAAAAACCCTTGTATATTCAGTTGGGACTTCAAACCCACATGGAGGAATAAAAAATTATAATTTAATGTTGAGTTTAGAAGGGATTCTTAAACTCACTCATTAGAATCCTATAAAAGGAGAGGTGATATGAGGGGACATCATGACATCTCATTGTGACATTATGGAGTTAGCATAAATGAGTGAGAACTTGTGCTAGGAGGCTTGGCGATTTCAGCAAGGGAAATTCTGCAACTTTGGAAAATCTATCCTAGGGTTATGGATCTTCTATTTTTTGTTCTTGGCAAGGAAATCACATATGTGAGGTGAAGGTTGCACATGTAGAAGATAGCCACAGAAGGGAAGAAGTTACATGAGTGGTGTGCAATATATGGAAGTGTTTATGTACACGTACACGGGTTTCAATGGAAACAGTCACGTATGTACATAGGTTTTAGTGGAGACAATTGAGTATGTATGTGGTTCTTAGTGGATACAAACGCATATGTTTGAGATCATACGATGAGATTTTTTTGGGCAGTAGCAGGTTCGTACAGGTTGATGTCAATAGGTCGTAAAGGTACAACTTGAGCAGATATGTAAGTTGGGATTTGTCCTAGAAATTTTGTCGATTTTGTGGTTTTAGAGAGGACTAGTTGTGTCCTAATATTTGGTGATTTTGTAACAATTGAGAGGGATGATTTTTCCCTCAGAAATTTCTAAATTGAAAGTTTACAGAACAAAAAATTGTGTCTCATGTGTATGGATGATTTATCTATGATCTTGTTGTTTCTGTTGTTGTAATTTTTGTTAGATTCTCTTAAATTTCCTTTAGCAATAGATTAACCAGAGTTTATTGATCTTATCTTAACATTAAACATCCATATACTGAAAATAAACAGAATCTAGAAGTAGATAGACAAGCACAAGAAGACACAAAGATTTATCCTAGGAAAACCCTAAACTCGGGGAAAAAACACTGCCAACTTTTCTTAGAGCGAATCTTTATGATAATGTTATACAACCATGAACAAGCTCTCTTCACAACATAAAAACCAACGATGAAGAAACCATGATAACAAGTACTTATCTCTTCATCTTGTCAAACCCTAGCAAGGGTAGACAGTTGAGCAACACCATACAACCTTAGTGCAACTCTTCTAGAGATATTGCACAAGAGAAACCACAAAGAACAACCAAGAATATCCTTCACCAAGTAGGCAACACTCTCCAAGGGAACCAAAAAATCAGAATTATTGAAACTGTCACAACTGTAGTTGCCAGCTGTCTAGTGTGCATTGCAGAAGGAGAATTGTGAGACTATACAAATGAAATGATCCAGTCCTATATTTATATTAATATGGACGCCTGTCTGGGGATGAATTATTATTCTAGGTCTTCAAATTTACTTTATTATTTCTATGGGCCTACTTCTTTTCCTGGAAATTATATTTTCACTTATTTATTTTCTTGTGGGTTGACTTCTCTTTCGAGGTGTTCTTAAATTGTTCAATGGTCTTATTTTGACTTATTCGAATCTTCTTCTCTAAGAAAATTTGTCCAGGAAGGAATACCTCCCACTGCTACTAGAACATCAACACTCCCTCTTGTCTAGGGAGGTATTCTTCCATGATGTTCTCCTCTAGTAGTCCCAATCACACCCATGCATTTCACAAGGCATGGCTAAGACTACAACCATAGTCTTACAACTATGCTTATGAGCATCTAGTAGTCCAAAACTACCACCATAGTCTCATGACTACACTATGAGAATCCATTAGTACAAGGCTATCACGATAGTCTCACGACTACGCCATCGTAGTCTAATGACTACGCTATGATCATCCAATAGTACAAAATTTTAGTGTCCTATAAATAGGTTGTTAGGGTTTGAGATAAAAATGTATGATAGGGTAAAGTCATGCATTGGTATCATAAATACCATGGCATTTTTCTCTTAAGTCATGATTCAATGGGTTTGTGATTGATAAATTTGTTTAGATAAGGTCATAAAATAAAGTTTGAGTCATGAAACATGTGGTCTTGATGCCAAAAGATATGGGTTGTTGTGTCACCAAAGAGTCATAATGAAAGATCATATCACCAAAGAGTCTTGTTATGGTTCAAAGAATTTCATGAGCTTAAATTCGTTGGAGGCATGTGGCATCATCAAGCTAATTAGAGTGTTGCACAAGTTGTTGCGCAACTTCCTAATGCTGTGCAATTGGGTTTTGAAGTACAACACGATATGATAGGTATGAGTGGAAAAATAATTTGGTTTTTTCATTCAAAATCTTCATCTTCCATGCAAAGAAACCCCTCGCATACCTCTCTTCTTCTCTGCAAATCTCTCATCCAAGCTTGTTGCGCACAGGCTGTAGGGGATGCTGCTCAGAGCATTGTGTGTCATCACTTGCTTTAATTTTACACCCTCCAACTATTGTTTCAGGTTCTTGGTTGTATTTTGAAAGGAAAACCTTTCTTATGAACCAAAAAACTCAAGATTCACCTTAAAACACATATCCCTTGCTACATCAAACTGAATTTTGCTCATTCGTTGCGCATCTGCAAGCGCTGCGTATTACACTTCACACAATCCTTCTTTTTCATTTTCACAAGGAAATTGATACATACCAGCATCATGGAAACTCCAGAAGGTAGGAAAAGTAACACAAAGGGTGGTGGTATTTTCAGATTTGAGCCTCGGGGTCTAAGGTTAATGAATGAAGATACAGCAATCAGAGATTATTTTGAACACGTGGGTTGCATCAGGTTTTGTTAAAAGATTCAAGGGTAAAACATGCATGTGGAAAATGAGTTTGCATTGAGTTTTAATGGCAATGGGGCTATGGTGGGAAACATGAATTTTCAGGTTTCTGAAGACATCATTGATGTTGTAACAGAGATCCCTGCTCATGGAGAACAATGGTTCAAAGGTATGCAATTGGATCTAGCTTGCTATCATGAATTTTTGAAGCCTGAATTTAGAAACACTGATTTTGGAGCCACTACACCCAGAGAACTTCTACTAGAGAATCATAGTAATTTGTTGAGGGTAATTCAAAGTTTTTTTACATGTGAAGGGAGATTCACTAGGGTTTACCAACATCATATCAGGCTTTTAATGCACTTCACTGGTAGGAAACCCTTGAATCTACCCTATTACCTGTTTAGAAGCCTGGGGAAGATGGTTGAGAGAGTACAAGTAGGGAAAGATCAAGGAGAGCCTAGACTCTTCCATTTTTCATCAATAAAGTTGTTGGTATTAGAAGAGCTTAGAAAGAGGAATTAGTATTGGGAAGCTTTTGTAATATCATCACAGATAGCGGCTGATTCTTTTAACATCCCTCATAGCATGAGAGATACACCTTCATCTGTAGCAAATACACCACATATGTCCCTGAGAGTTCTGTCAAAAAGAGGGAAAAGAAAACTGAGGAACATGAAGTAAGTCAACAAGCTAAAAAGAAGGGGGAAAAGATCCAATTTTCTCCATAAGAGGTCATAGCTCCTAGCAAACCAGTTACTAGGTAAACAGCTAAAAGGATGCCTGCCATGCACACATCACAAGAACTTGAAGAAGATCCAAAAGCCTTCACAGAAATAGACTTTCCTAATGAAAAAGACAACCTAATCATTGAGATGCAAGAACAGTTAAAGAAAGCCCATTTTGCCATAGCACAGTTGCAACATGAAAATAGGGAAATGAAGAAAAAATATTTGGAACAGACCTCCAAGAAAGATATCCTAGTCACAGGTGAAACATCAGTGCTTGTAACTCCAACCATCTCCAAGACAAAGAGTAAAGGGAAGGTAATGGAGTAGATTCCAGAAGTGAAAGAAACACCTAAACATATTGTTCCTTTGACCAAATCCTCAGCTAGAAAGTTGAAAACTCAAGAAGAACCTCCAGCAAAGATCCAACCAACAGAAAAGAAGAGCACTACTTGTGATGAGGGTCAGCATACTTTCAAAATATTAAGAAAACAGTTGAGACAAGCACAAGATATGATAATCCAGTAGACGGAGGAGAATAGAAAAGAAAAGATGAAATGTATAGAAATCCTAGATGATTATGAGCCTGCAATAGACAATGCCATATTCATGGTGAAAAGAAGCCTTCCTCTACATAAACAGTTGAACAACATATATCAGAAATATCTGACTTTAAGAAAAGAGAACAAAAACCTCAAACGAAACTTGCAGCAGTTGGAGATAAACAAGAGGGGGAAGGGAAAGCTTGATTTTCTTGCTGAAGCAGCAGAAATTTGAGTCCCTGGAGCTGGATTCATCAATTTTTCCTTTTTTGTCAATGAGCAGCAAAAAAAACCCTAACCCTGATTATCAAAATCCCCTAAACATTTGAATGTGGCAGTCTTGTGCACAATGGTATTTTTTTATGGATCATTATACATGATCATTTTGTTACCCTATTATGCATTGGACTCTTCGTTTTGATATGTAAATGAAAAAATTATAGTTGCGCAACAGGCACATTGCGCAACTGTAACAATCCAATTTCAAGCAGTTGTATGAAGTTCTTTGTCAAAGTTTTGAGTGGGAATCTCAGAGTGATAATTACATAGACATTGAATGCATCAACATAAGAAGTTTATCATTCAGAAGGTAAAACAAGATCTTTCATGGCATTTTTACATGTATCAAGGTTTTAAGGTTTGAGAGGCAAATGTGTTTTTTGAAGGAGGGAAGGGGTTCTAGGGTACCCTACCGTGACTATGAAATTATTGTTACCATCAACCATCATCATCAATAAACCCAGGTCAAAAAAAGAAAGCAAAGTGCAGAAAGAGAAATTGTTGTGCAATTGTGCTACATATCTTTTGTAGGTTGTTGTTGCACAACAGGCATGTTGCGCAACTATGACAGAATTTCCATAACACCTTCAAATTGGTTTGAATGAGTCATCAAGGTGTGTCAGCTTCTCCACATCGAATGCAAGGGTCGAGAGCATCATATTAGGGACTGAAGGATTCATTTTAATCAGGTTGTTATGTGAAACTAATGAGTCAATTTTGACTCCTTCTTAGTAGTTTGTTCATATTGTGTAGCCAAATATATTGTAACTATTAGCATTATCATAGGATGCTAGTTGAATTCGAATTTTGGGAGGATAGGAAGAAATTTTTGTATATATTTTATGAAGCTATGAGATTTTAAGGTTGGAAATTGTGTAAGAAAAATATTATTGAACACATTTTGCAATTCTCTCTTATATTAATGAAATTTGTTGGATCAGAAGTCCCTGAGATTTGACTCCAGAGATACATGTGATTGTGTTGCTTTATGCATGTGATATTACAGTTTTTTGTCTTCTAGTTTAGATACATCTATGTGATATGGTTTCTTATTTATGTTAATGTGAACTGTATGTATCAGAATTCATTTGCATTGGATGCTATGTTGCATGTAATTTCAGTTGTCTTTCTACTATAATAACTTTGGGATTCATCCTTGATAGATGCCCTAAGGGGGTTATTTTCTTCCTCTGTACTATTCAATATACAATGATATCTAATTGGATTAAAGGAGTACTTTTTATCTTGCCTCTGATCAGTCATCTTTCAATTCACCAAGTATCTAGTAAACCTTCATTGATTTATGAACTTTCAGTGACTCCATCTCCCAATGGAATTTCTATCCACATTGCCACCAAATCTATGAATTCAATCTTGCCTCAGAGATCTAGCCTTTGGAATAAATACAAAATCAATCCTTTCAGTGATTTATTTGAAGAGAGAGATCCCCTTTGGGTTGGAAGGGCTAGCTTTCAGCCTCAAGTTGGTTTGTAGTTACCTTTGTGATTTGTTTTCCTCATCCAAAATTAATTTACAGAGTGATAACACAAGACTATTGCCATAGTCTCATGATTACGCTATGATCATCCAGTAGTACAATACTACCGCCATAGTCTCATGACTATGCGATGATGTTTCTCCTCTCCTGGTAGTCCCAATCACACCCATCCACTTCACATGGTATGGGAAACACTACTACCATAGCCCTAATTCTATGCCATAGTCCCATTCACACCAATTCAATTCACATGGCATAGGAAATACCACGCTACATGTCCCATTCACACCTAGCCACTTCACATGGCATAGGAAAGACTCGTATCAGGATACATTTTACTCCATCGGTCACTTCACATGATTGATCTGGGAAACCCTTGACTAGAAGGAGATCCTGTTGGAGGAGAAACATCACATATCCCTCTCGATGAGGGTGGACATTCTGCATCACACCAAGATTGTCTTTTAAGTGCTCATACTTCATCCTAGATAGAGGCTTGGTGAGAATGTCCATTTCCTACTCATCTGAGGATATGTACCAGAGCTCCACTGCTCCTCTCTACACCATGTCTCAGATGAAATGGTATTTTATCTCTATATTCTTTGACTTGTCATGAAGGACTAGAGCTTCACACAACTTAATTATCACAGTATATCAAAGTTGGCTCTAACTCTAGATCAAATAACCATGTAAGCAACTTCAGAATCCACACATCTTCACAACTTGCAACATTGGTTGTTATATATTATGCCTCTAGTGTATTGAATGTCATTAACGTCTATTTTATGCTTAACCATGAGATCATACCTGATCCGAAATTGAAGTAACATCCTGATGTGCTTTTCCCTTCCACTTCACTCCCCGCCTAGTCAAAGTCAGTATAACCTTGCATCTTTAATTCACTGCACAAGACATATATGAGTCCATATCCAACTGTACCATGTAGGTGCCTCAACACATGCTTTGTTTCTATACAATGTACATTCTTAGGCTCACCCATGTACTGACTCAATCTGTTCACTACAAAACATATATCCAACCTGGTGTTAACCAGGTACATCAAGGATACGATCAACTATCTGTACATCATGGGATCAACCAAATTTGAATATGAATAACTCAAGATCTTCATATTCATATCCATAGGTGTGGCCATGGACTTGCATTCCATCGTCCTGAATCTCTACAAGATCTCAACTGTATATTTTCCTTGGCTAAGGAAAATCTCATCTAGCCTTTGCCACACCTCTAATCCCAAGAAATAGTGCATCAAACCCAGATCCTTCATTTAAAACTCTAAATTGATCTCCCTGTTGCACCCATCTATGAGCTTCTCATCCCCTGTTAGAAACAAGTCATCCACATATAGTACCAATATTAAGGGGAAACCATATTCAACCTTGTATTAGAGGTTGGGATCTGCATCACTCTTGGTAAACCCCAAGATCATCAACTAACTATAAATTATGGAATACCATGCCCTGGTGCCTGCTTAATCCCATACAAGGATTTCTTCAATTTGAAAACATGAGACTCCTTCCCATGGATCACAAAACCTTGCAGTTGCTTTGTGTACACTTCTTCTTCAATTACACCATTCAAGAAGGCAGTATTGGCATCCCTATGGTGTAATTTCCATCCCATAACAGATGCAATAGAGATAATAGTTCTAATGGAAGTGTACCTTTCTACTGGAGCAAATCTCTCGTCATAATATTCTCCCTCTTTCTGGGAGAATCATCTAGCCAAAAATATAGATTTTTACTTCTCTATGCTGCCATCTGCAGCGTGATTGATCTTGTAGATCCACTTGGAAGTCACCACTGACTTCCCTTATGGTCTTGGGACCACTTCTCACACATCATTCTTCTTGATGGATTGGTATTCTTCCATTATAGAATCCTTCCACACGTGTTTCTTTGCAACTTCCTCGTAAGTGGAAGGTTATGAATCAATGATCTTATTCATCAGGGACACATAGTTGGAAAAATAGTGTGGTCTCTTTCTTTCTATTTGATTGAGATAAAATCCATATTTCATTCCTCCTGACTAGATGCCTCCTCTATCATTGTAGAAAATTCTACTGAAACAAGAGAATCCTCTCAAGAGATCTCACATCTCTTAGAACCCTTTGAAGCTTCGATCTAGCCTCCTCAACTCATGGCGCATGTCTGTCAGTCCTGGAAGATGTCTCTCTCCTAATTGAATATGGGGGGAAACTCCCTTTGAGTCAAATGACTCTCTTCGAGATCAGTCTCACTCTGAGTCTACATGCTCCCTCTGGAACATGACTCCCTCTTGAGTCTATACAATCTCAGATCCATTTGCTCCCTCTGTATCTATTGACCTCCTTTGAAGTTTGATCTCTTATGAACTGTACTGGGGAGGGATTCTCCTCCCTATTGGATCCTAAGGGTTGACTCCCTTTAAACTTTGGCCCTTTCTGAGCTAGTACTTGGTGGGGACACCTGCCTCACCACTGGTAGAGCTATCTATTCCTTCTCATGATGTGGATCATTAATGCCATATAACTCGAGAATATCTGAGGTTGTTTTTTCTCCCTTAAAGTATCATGGGGATGCTTCACTGCATCCTACCAAGTGTCGTGAATACATGTTGACCTCCCCCTAGTCACTGCAACCTCTCTAGGTAGATCCACTGGCCCTTATATCTCTACTGACTCTTCTTGATGGTCTGGAGAGTGATCATCTGAACTAGGAGGTTTTGTACGGTCATCTTTCGGAGCCTTCTACTCTTCAAAATCAATCTCCATATGAGATACTTTGTATCCCGCAAAAGTACCCTTCTTTCAATAAGGTTCTAACTCTATCCTCTTCTCCTTCGGTACATGGATGTGTACGGTCATGTACACAGCTCTATGTTTGGATAGTTTTCTCCATGTCTCAACTAGAAACTATCTAATATGTTGCCTCCTACAATCGTCACTATAGCTCATTCGCAGAGCTACCACTGGTGAATTTCCTGGAACAAGAAAAAGAATAAGAAACAACACTTCTCTAGTGTTATGACCAAATATTCCTCCATGGTAACCTGCCTGGGACAAAGAAAAAAAGTAATATTTTTTATTGCAAAAGTTGTAGGTTGGGAAAATCCCAACCCAACCAATTGTGACAACTAGGAGGGAAACTACCCACTGTCACCTTAGGCAGGTGTCCCCGTCACTTTAGAGGTGAGGTAGTCACCTCAAGTGGGGAATCTCGATGACCCTTGGGGGAAGAGAGATGGAAAAGGATGAAGATGAAGAGGATGTCCCTAGATGTCAATTCTAAGTGGTGTGAGGATATTGGGAAACATCCTTGGGAATTTTTAAGGGTCAAGACTCAATGGGCATGGGGTTCATGACATACAAGGGGTTGTAGTGTATCATGCATGGGTGCCTTTGTAGAGGGTGTGTGGCACCTTCGTTTTCAATGCAATTTTTCCAATCCCATCGTTTTGTCATTCTTTGTTGGTAATTGTATAAGGACCAAATCCCCTTTTGCGGATTGGTCATCGGACAATTACAAAGGGAAAAATAAGAAGTCGGCCCCATCAGTTATTATGGAAGACCCAGAATTAATTAAAGGTGGGTTTACCCACCCAGAGTGAGAGGTCGACCTTGCCATTTGTGACCTTTCACATGTGCCAGTCTTGTATAAATAAGAGGCTAGCGCATCACTTCAAACACACAACTCACTTGCTCATTCTCTTATGAGGCAAGTTGCAATTACAAGTTGGAGAGAGGAGAAGAAGGGTGGCGCATCTCTTGGGGAGGACTTTCTGTATTGGTTTGAGTTATCTCTTGAACATTGTATAAGCTATTTATGATAAGGAANGTGAATGTGTGTTTCTTAGTAATCTTGTTCTTATTATGCTCTTATCTATTGAAATGCAAAGAACTATAATAATGGCATAAACATTAACATGGTATCAGAGCCAACCTGAAGAAAGCATTATTTGCAAGAGGAAAAACGTCACTGTTGCAGCACCTGCAAATTAGGGTTGTGAAAAAAGTATCTCTTTTCAGCCCCCTAACCTCCTAGAAAGCTATGCCCTCCCCCAAGGATCAATTTAGCACCTAGAGCGCACCTTTTCAGTGGCTGGATCTCTCGAAAAGTGAAACCCTAGTTTCACAAAAGTCCCAGAAGTACCGGAAGCACCAGTGCAGAAATCTGTAGATCAGATTTGACGGGGTAAAATTTGGATTTTCTCAGATCTGAGGACACCAGGCTACTCGCCTCAGCCAAGCGCACCTCTTAGTAAGGTTAAAATTTGATTTCGAGCACTTTCAATTTTTTGGTTATTTTTGTTGCCAAAAGTACAAGATGTCTGCAAGCACAAAGCTTGTTGAGAAACTAGAAGGCATAGACAAATTTTGTGCCTAGAAGTATAGGATCGGTCTGATCCTTGCAGAGAATGACCTATCAAGATTTATCAAAGAAGAAGTGGAGGAACCTGAAGATGTCGTAGAGAAAGCGAAGCATCAGAAGGACTCAATCAGGGCTCGGAGAATCATTGCAGATTCAATCAAAGACCACCTGATCCCATATGTATCGTCAAAGAAAACCCCGAAGGAGATGT
>JASDQU010440290.1:3461-16078 GCA_032191745.1 Picea mariana | reverse complement strand
CATCCATCTGATCTAAACTCCATCCCATGGAAGAAACAAGAGACATAATGGCTCTAATAGAAGTATATATGGAAACAAGATCAAAGGTTTCATCCTAATCTTCTCCCTCCTTCTCGGAGAAACCTCTAGCCATGAACCTTGCCTTGTATTTATCTATCCTTCTATCTACTGCATGTTTGGTCTTGTAGACCCATTTTGAAGTTAACACTGATTTTTCCTTGGGTCTAGGTACAATTTCCCATACGTCATTTTTCGTGGACTGGTATTATTTTGTCATGGCTTCTTTCCATTGTTTCTTTTGAACTTCTTCTTCAAATGTGGTGGGTTCTTCATTTATAAGTTTTGTCATACATGTTGCATAGCTGGAGAATCTTTTGGGCTTCATGCTTTCTTTGAAAGTGCCACTTGGAGCTTTGAGTCTTCCTACTTCTTGTAGAGTAGATTCAAGCCAAGCTGGATGTTTTCTAGATTTGGGTATAATGACTGATTCAATAGGTTTGCACGGTTTCATTGGATGATCAAGTTGTTTTGGTTCTTCATTCTGACTTTCTGGAAGACATGTGCTTTCTTATTTAGGCTCTTCATATTCTTCTTCCATGGATTCTTTTATAGCTTTCTTGAAATCCATATTCTAATCGAAGGTTACGTCTCTGATGACTTCAATCTTATGTTGTTCTGGAATATAGATTATGTAGGCTTTGGACGATTCACTATATCCAACAAATATTCCCTTATTTCTTAAGGGTTCTAGTTTCTTCCTTTTATCCTTGGGGATATGAATGTAAACAAGGCACCCAAAGATTCTTAAGTGTTCTACATTTGGTTTCTTTCTTGAGAAGGCTTCTTTTGGAGTCATATCCTTCAATATGCGGCGAGGACTTTTGTTCTGAACATATATTGTTGTTATGGCTGCTTCTTCCCATAGATACATGGATAAACCTTGATCATTCATTAGTGCCTTCACGGTTTCTTCAATGGATCTATTCTTCCTTTCATCTACACAATTTTGTTGAGGACTATGAGGAACAGTTAGCTCCCTCCTAATCTATGTTGATTTGAAGAAAACAACAAATTCCTTGGATGTGTATTCTGCTCCATTAAATGTTCTTAAAGTCTTGATTTTCTTGCTTGTGAGGTTTTCTATTTCTGCTTTGAATTCTTGAAACTTGCTAAAAACTTCAGCCTTTGTCTTCAAGAGATATAACCAAGTCTTTATTGAATAATCATCCATGAAGGTTACATAAGAAAGAGAACCTCCTAGAGATTTGACTTGCATCGAACCATAAACATATGAATGTATTAGATCTAGGATTTCCTTAGATCTATTATTGCTACTTGAGAATGGATTCTTAACATTTTTATCAAGTGCACATCCTCTGCAAATTCCTTCATGTATAGATTGTAGTTCTGGTACTCCTTCAACCATTTTCTTGAGGAAAGGTAATGTTTGATAGTTAAGATGAGCATACTTTCTATGCCAAAGTTCACTAGGATTGACCTCATTATGTACAAGAAATTCATAATTTCATTCTAGTAGTCTATATAATCTTCCTTCACGAGTTCCAATAACTCTAGCATTCTCCCTATTGGAGTCTCTACACTAATATAGTACTTCACCATCTACAAAGGCTAATCTATTTCCTTTGTCTTCTAAGCAAGATATAAATACAAGATTCTTTTCTAAACCAAGTACATATAAGACATTATTCAAATGAACATTGTTACCTGATTCCAATTTGATGGAGGCTTGACCAATTCCTATCACTGGATAGGTGTTCTTGTCTCCAAGTTCTACTTTGTGAGATGTCTTCTTTTCATTCAGATTGGAGACTCCAACCTGGTTTCCTGTCATATGCCTAGAAGCTCCACTGTCAATTATCCACATGTCATCTTCAAGAGTTCTTGTGAGAGATGAATAGTGTAGATGGTTTTCCTTTCATTCATGATTTATGTTGACTAATAGTTGGTCAAAATTTGACTTTGAATCGTCAAACATTGACTTTGACTGATCAAACGTTGACTTTGACCCAAAATTTCAACCTTGATGTTTTTTCCTTCTGAGAGTTCCAATAGGTGTGTTGGACTAAGGTGCACTAGAATATCCTCTCCTTGAGAAAAGTGTTCCATTATAAGGTGTTGGGCAAGAGTTTTTAAGGTTTGCAGTTGCACCTGCTAGTAACCCTAGTGACAGTGCTTCAGTAACTGCACCTGCTAGAAACCCTAGCGACGGTTCTTCAACGAGCTTGATAATCTTATGGATTAGCTTCCTTCTAGTGGTTAGACTGACTGAAGGAGGTGTGGGCCCATAACCTGTTAGAAAAATGGGTGTGTTCATTTCACCATAGAAAATATAGCAATATTGTCACCCAACCATAGGCACAAAGGCCACCCCCAAGCACCTTAACCTTGACAAACAAAATAATTATGGTAGGAGACCAATAACCAACCAAAGCTAGCGCACCAAGCAAGGATAACCAAAGATCAAGTAGAAAGTCCAAACCAATAACTCTAGACAAGATCACTACTGCAACAATTGTTTTTGTCCTTCACTCATGCACACTTCATGTCCTTATGCAGTCATGAGTGAGTGAGTGACAAATGAGATCTAGCTCCTTTTATTTATACTGCTCCATCTTAATTGACTGGGTTGACTTCTCTTCCTGGGGGCTAATAACTCAATATTAATTTATTATGTTAAGCCGACTTGTCTTCTAGGGTTATTATCCAAAGCTTTAGGGTTTCTCTTGCTTCCCAAAATATTCTAGTCTCATCAAAGGTTACATGTGGAGGTCAATACCTTCCGCAGTTGCCATGATATCAACACGTGGGTTGTAGGTGGGCACAATCGTGTGCATACGTAGGTTGTAGGTGGGACAATTGCATATGTACGAAGGTTTCAGTGGGCACATGCTCATATACACAGGTTACAGTAGAGCAAAGCGCATATGTACACGGGTTGAAGTAAGGAAAATTACATACATAGTTTTCTGGGCGGAGAGCAGGTCCATACAGGATGACAGGTGGCATCATTCAGTAGTACAGGTGGTCTGCAACAGATTTGTGAAAAGAAGATATTTCCAAGATAATTGTTGAGGTTTGGTTTTTTTTATTTGTATGGTTATTGGAGGACACAGTTCTCATATTTTGGTGATATTGTATTGGTTGAGAGGATGGGTTTTGTCCTCGGATTTGGTGATATTTGTATTGGATGGGAGAGTTGGTTTTTCCCTCTGGATTTTTGAATTTGATAAGGTTACAGAGCATAAATATTGTGCCTCGTATGTGTTGATGATTCATCTTCGATCTTATTTTTCCACTGCATGTATTTTCAGTCAATAATTTTCAGTGTAAAATTGTTCAGTGATAATCACTAGGAAGCAATCTTTAGATCTGAAAATTAGTCACATAGAGTTGCATGTGAAAATTGGGAACAATTTTCTTCCTTTTCTTTTAGCTGGCTTCTTAGGTCCACATATTCTATCATTTTCACCTCTTCTAGATGATTCTTCAGGATGATTAATTGTTTTTTTTTTGTTTCATCACAATCATGGTCCTTCTTATCATATTTATGTAATTGCTCTTTCTGCTTTTTATTCTTTCCCATGAGTCTATTTCTTTTAAGGCACTAACGAGTTCTGCTTCAAGATTCATTTCCCCATCAATGTCTTCTTCATCTTAATCTAATTTTTCTTTCTGATTGTGTTGATTTTTTGTATTAGTAGACTTTGTATCCATGGCCATGAAGAGGAATTATTCTTTGTTAACATATCCATCATTTTTTTCAAATGCGCTATTGTCCTTTCTAGAGTAAAACTCTTCTTCTTAGTATATTTTCATCTTTTGTGTTTATAGGATTTGCTTTTATTATTATGTTCTTATTCATAATTATTGTCTTCATCATCACTGTCTTCCCTTTTTGCATATGGACATTTAGCAGCAAAATGTCCTACTCTTCCAAAATTAAAAAAATTGAAGGTTAGATTACCTTTGTATTTGCTAGATCCGCTTTTTAGCTTTCTCACGAATTGTGCTTCTTCTGTATCTGATTCATGGGTGGAACAATCACAGGATTTGTGTCCTTTTGTCTTCTTTGATGCTTTGAAAATTGTTTCATTTGGTGTTTGCATATATTTTTTCGTCCTCATCTCATATGCAATGAGAATCTCATGCAATTCATCTGTATCAAGATCCTTCATTTCTTCAATGGTGGAAACTTTGGCATCAAATCTTAAGGGGAGTGACCTTAACACTTTTTGCACAATCATCGATTCTTCAACCTTTTCACCAAGTCCTCTGTTGTTGTTGACAATTTTATTAACATAGAGAAGAAAAAATGCAACATTCTCTTCATCTTTCATTTTCAGGGTCTCATATTGTTTTCTACGAGTTTGGAGCTTTTCTTTCTTAACCTTGCCATCGCCTTCATAGATATTTTGAAGCTCGTCCCAAATTTCTTTTGCCTATCTATATTGCATCACCTTGAAAAACTTGGATTCTGATAGACCGCACAAGATGGCATTAATGGATTTTGCATTATTTTCACTAGGCTTCTTCCCAACCGCACTTATTGGTGGAGTTGTTGGGGATGTATAACCAATCATGAATGACTCCCAAATATCAAACCCAAGGGCCATTAGATATGTTCGCATCCCTATGCTTCAAAAGGAATAGTTTGTTCCGTCAAATAACTGAGCCTTGTTTGTGGAGAAACCTTCTTGACCGACCATGTGTGCTCCCAAGATCTACCTTCTAGTGGTTAGATTGTTTCCGAAGGAACCAACTCTGATACCAATTGTTGAACGTATGTTTATATTGATAGGATCATTGAATCAGTATAAGAAACTTTTTACTTCAAATCAGCGTTCATCAATCATTCATTAACTTTAAAACAATGAATGCATGTAAACTCAAATCATAGTACACAGTTTAATTTCGAAATCCCTGTGAGAGAAAACCACAAAAACTTTTATTTATAAATGTATGTAGGCACCAACCTACTGGAGACAACAATCTCCTCAGTTGAGCACCAACTCAGTAAGCCTTGTATAGGTACCAATCTAATATCTTCATACATATAGTACTTTTCACTTCACCTTCATGCTTCATGCATTTCAACATCATCATCATACCCTTAACTTTCATGCTTTAGTGTCTCTCCTTGCTTCATACCCCAGACATAGTTTCAAATTTTAATCAGATTTAGCCTTCATGCCCTAACAAACTTCATAGCATCATTCCGAGAATATAATTTCAAACTACATCACAACCTCAAAACAACACACTTTGCACCATCATAGATCTTAGTCCTTCATAGTGAAAACGATAGAGAGAGTAAACACGTGTTGTTGTATACACTTTCCTCATAAAGAGGGAGTGTTAGCTTTTGGGGTTACTCCAAAAGTGTTTACACCATGTTTTGGGGTGCTTCATGAGCTTTGTGATAGATGATATATGTTGAACCCTAAATGGTTTGAAATGGATTGACACATGGGAGATGGTTTGTGATGGATTTGGATAGTGGAGACAGTTTGTTCAATGATTGCTTAACCTCAATTAAGTGCTAGCTTGGTATTCTTCCCTAGAGTGTTCGATTTCTCTTGATGACTTGGTGGACATTCTTCATGATAGCCACATGGAGAGCCCCACTTATGTAGAGAACACCCTAATTGGGAGGATGAGCATTGTGCATCTTGGAGGGCATCAAGCCCTAGATAGCATAAGGTTGCTTGGATCCTTGATGGAGGCTTGGAGTTGATTCACGGACACCTAGGCTACGATAGTGTTCCTACAAAGACAGTAGACCTAGAGGAGTACACGGCTTAGGAGGAGTTCAAGTGGGTTTGGGATGGAGAGTAGTGGATACACATTGAGTAACTACACCATCTTGGAGCTCATATAATGTATAACATCAGCTTGGAATATGACATGTGTACCTTTGAAGAGGAGTGCTTCACTTGTGTAGGCCTGCATGTGTTTATTATAGGTTGCTTGTAAGGGCTTTGGCCCACATTGTATTGTTGGCATCCGTTAAGGGCATTGGCCCACATTATGAAGGAAGGAGAGTCCTTTCATTCTCATTATCATCGTACTCTTCTCTTTGCACCTGTCTTCTTCAAATGATTCAGTAGGATTCATGAGGAAAACCTGAGATAAGTTATACAACGGAGGATGACATATTTGTTGGAGATTGCTATTGTGACTAAGGTTTGCTCTTGTGAACAAGAACACATTGGAGATGATCATATAACTTTTGTTAGTCATTCTTATTCACTATTGTGTAGAGATGCGACCTAAAAGAGGAGAATACTAGTCTTTTCTCTCTCTTGGTCTTCATTTGTACTCTCTCTCTCTCTCTCTCTCTCTCTCTCTCTAGGGTGTATTTATCGTGTTGGAATATCTTGGATTATCTTGGAAATCTAGGGTTGGAGTTTATCCCTTTGAGGTTTGAGATTATGGTTTTGTAATAAAACCCCGAGATATATTTTGTGAAGAAAAACAAAAGAGGATGTCTTGTCGCCAAGAACTTGTTGGAGTTATTCTTACATGTTGGAGCTTCTTGGTTGAGGTAGGATTTTCATTATTTCTCTAGCTAGGGATTTAGAGAGCTATTGGTTTGTATTAGTATTGAGAAAAATATGTACATGAACTTCTTCTTGAGCATATTAATGAAGCTTTCAACTATCTGAAACTTGTGCAATTTCCAAATTTGATTTTCACCTATCTATGTTCCTCATGCTGTGTTATTTACAACTATATATGTTTTGACCATTTGACATAAGTAAAAGGGCAAATTTCTTTAGTGATTTGGCATAACTAAAAGGACAAATTTCTTGAGTGATTTGAAATTGTCATTGAAGAGTTTAGGAGTTGTTTTGTTGCCAACATATTTGTTGTTTAATTATTGTTATAACTGTTGTGAAAGTGAATTTTTAGATCTGGTTTGTGTGTAATAAGTTGTCCTAGAGGGATGTAGGCCTATTTGGACAACTCGGTATTTTTTCTCCATGGATTGCCTAGAAGATTGTGCTGTTAGGAAGTGAAATATTGTTCTCTTTCCATTATTATTTTATTATAAATTTCATAACAACAATAACACTGAAATTCACAAGGTAAAGATTTGGTAAACCTCTAGGTTTGGAGGTGAAATTTCATGTTTCACACTAAATCTCCAATTCAGAAAATTTCTACACATTATATAATCACCCCTCCATTTAGCTTCCCCAAAAACTACACCCACACCCCTTTGACCTAAGTTGAACTTGGAGGGGTATTTAACCTACTAAATAATTTGACAATAACAAACTTCGGAGTACACATTTTAATGTTCTTCAACATAAAAGTCATCAACTTCTCCATGCAAGCCAACATATGTAAAAAATGTGACTTGCCTACACAACATTTTTGCAAACAAATTTATTAAAAATAATTTATATTCACATAAATTTGACATATCCTGGCAAAATCTACTGAGCACTTCCTCTCATTCCAAGGATAATACCCAGGGTAAACCAGATTCTTCAGAGCGCAAGGCCAATACAACAATATATTCATCAAGAGCTCAACATGTCACTAGCATGAATTTATCCTGGGTCGAAAAGATAACACCCTTCTCAATTCCCTATATTAGACCGAGCTATACCCAATTGACATTCTATCCACTCTTAAATTATATAACTGCAAAAACTATATTATAATTCTGTACATAATGAGAAATAATAATTCAAGCCTATAAAACTTTGACAAATTAATTAAATTAATTATATTAAAAGAACCCTTAATGAGAATTTTCAATCTACCATATTTGACTTATAAAAGTTCTAATTACATGCAAATCCAGCGTTGAAACGTTTAAGGAAGGATATGCCTACAAAAAGCTCAAATTATCTCATATGCCAAATTGAGATTTGACTTCATGATCTGGATGGAACAAGTAATTTAAGGTTGAATAAATGGGCTTTTAATTTAAGGATTTTTGTAACTTTTTTAAGAAATATTTATTAATCTTCAAAAATGTCTAATGACCAATTTATGTAAATTATTCAATATTGATCAATTACAAATGGCTCTGTATCTGTGTAAATGGCTCTGTATCTATGTGTACCTATGTGTGGAGAAGCTCACTACATTTTCTAAAAGCCAATTGGGTAGTCACAAGTGTCTATATAAGTTGGCTGCCAAAAAAAATTCAGTGTACCAAGTTTCTGATGACTTCCCTAGGTAGCGCTTGCATACTACAGAATGAGAAAATCTCTAGTGACCAATTATGTAAGAGCTGATTTGAAAGCCTCTTGAATCCAATATTGATTAATCACAAATGGCTCTGTATCCATGTGTGGAGAAACTCATTACGTTTTTTTGAAAGCATAGTCTTAACTTGCTACAATTTAGACTTTTTCTAACCATTTTTGTCCAAATTCCGACTAAAAAATCAGAAGAATTGTTAGAATTGCAGATATCAATTGTTCAAATCACACAATCTATATGCAATAGGAGTTCTCAAGGGCACTTAATCCATTTATACATTCAAAAATGCAATTTCAACGAAAAATTATAGACAGATTCTRACGATGATCAACGGAAAAAGTCCAAATAGTATAACATTTAAACTTCTTTTCTGAGAGCCAATTGGACAGTCACAGGTGTCTAAGTAAATTAGCTGCCACATTAAAAAAAAATGCAATGTACCAAGTTTCCGATGACTTTGGACAGGTACCGCTTGCATACTACAGAACGAGTAACTCTTCACTTTTGTTGGGTGATTAATAGTTTATTTGTTTAAAAGAAGGTATCATTGCTTGCATGATATTTGTCAAATATTTTATAATTGATTGAACTCTTCATGTTTGGATGATGACTTGGGGCAGGTACCGCCTGCATACTACAGAACGAGTAACGCTTCACTTTTGTTGGGTGATTAATAGTTTATTTGTTAAAAGTCTATATCATTTCTTGCATGATATTTATAAATATTTTATAATTGATTAAATTCTTCATATTTGGCACAATATAATGATGCCGCAGACATTGGGAATGCAACACACTAGGACTGATTTTTGTGCAAGCATAAGATTTATATGCTATTTACATTGCACATGGTCTAGCATTAGTGGACCTGCACTCTACAAAAGAAATGGTTTTACTGAAATCATGTATATTTAAATATAATACAAACAAACTAGTTCGATTATCTAGGCCATTCATGCATGATCACTCTTTTTGGGCATAATCTTCTAGTGTATTATTCTTCATCAAACAACTGGTAAATACAACTAGATTTAAAAGATTGAGTCCCAGATATTGTAGGTGTTATAAATATGATCTAAAGCAAACATTCTCCCATGTGAAATTGCAGTTGAGGAAAGGAGCAAGCATGTTATTGTAAATCAATATCACGCACAAACTAATGTTAAGACTATAAGTTGAAAGATAATATAGATAATATAAGCGAAAAGCCTTAGAGCACCACCTTCTTGGCCAAGATAAATGACGTAGACCACTGAAAAGGATACAGATGACAATTATATCAATTCTGGATGGAGGATAATTACCCATATGTAAAGAAATAGCATCGTGTTGTGGACAACAGAAGCACAGTATGTTTCTGTTAGATGTAATATTCTAAAAGCAACGTCTGAATATTAGTTCCATTTAAGTATGCAGTTTTGATATTAGTGGAACCTTAATGGACATACTTAAGTACGCATGAAACATATTTACCTGCCGTGCATAAAAGTTCTAAGCTCTTATTCGACCACCTTAATATCCAGGGAATTACAATGCTTGAACATATCAAATTACAGGATTATTTCTGTAAATAATGACATCCCAAGAACAAACTGTTTATGCATGTGTGAAATAGGCATCCAACTTTCTGTGTGACAGGCAATTGCGTTAGGCCTTCACGAAGGAATGGTATGTAAATTCAGAACGATATGAAATTAAACAAAAGACTTGATTTCTTGTTTGGATTATTTATTTGCACGCTGATAATATCACATTAGAATATACAATCTACAAAGAATTAAAGAATGAAAGAATGCAATTAAAGTGTCATTGCCCCATTGCCTCCTACCCTCCTCTTGAATTCCATTCAGATATTTTAACATATGAGAGAAACCTTCATTGCATTGCCTAGAGAACGATGTTCAATCACTCCGAATCATAGAAGTCACTGGGACAAGGAGTCATAACTTCAGATTCTAGCACTTGCACCACCCTGTGCATTGTAGGTCGGTGTTCAGGATTTGCAGAAACACACTGAATAGCAACATGAAGTAATGCCTCAAMGCTCTCCATTTGCACTCCCTCACAATAAKGGTCAACAATATCCCTTGGTCTGTTCTCCTTGACCAATATGTTTAACTGTTTTCACATGCAAAGGTAACAAACAAATATAAGTATCTATGTTTCAATATCCCAAAATGMTTTTTAATACAAAGGAAAAAATATTATCAGGCACCAAGTTGCAGAGTGCTCAGTGAGCAAGGGACCAACAAACATTTAGTGAAGAATCGGCCAGGCAACAACAATATCTAMCTCACCGTCGAATAAACAAGGAAAGAAAATATACTAAAAACCAGAAACCAGAAGTTATGATGTGTGATATAGCAAAGGAGTGCATACAGAATCTCCAATAACTGAAATCAGAACAAGGATTAAATAAATGACGCAAATCAAAATAATTATAGATTAATGAAAAAAGAAATGGACAAATGAGAGGTCTGTCTGTTGTCATTAACCACTATAGTAATTTCATAATTTTTTCCTGTTGGTTTTCCTCATGCTGTTTCAAGTCGCAAGCTTTTCCCAAAAAGAAAATGAGAGAAGACCACAACCATATAGATTGCTTTAAAACCAGAGTTARTCGGGAAAGGACAACAAATTCATTAACAAATGGCATCATTAATTGCTGGCAAACTCTCAGATTTGGATGAAAACTACATCATCAATATTAATCAACCATGTAGACAACAAGGAGCAAGACATATCAGGGCCAACAGTAGGGTCATCTGCGCATAAATTAGGGAACAGCTTGGGGCTAATTATCCGACATATGAGTAAACGTAGTTAACTGCATGGTTTTAAATGACATTTTTGGAGCATTTCTCCTAAAATGACCCGAGGAGGTCATTTAAAAAAATTCGACTAGTTTTCATGTCCATCACATAATCATTCTAAAGGAAATCAGGGTGGGTAATAGACCCTGTTGGGACACTATCTGATACTTTTCTGTAAGTTTGAAGTTCAGCTATGCAGTTATGGCCATGCAGAATTGACATCCTCAAATGATATGGCACCTAATTATCTCCCAGAGAGTGATTGCCCCTCTCAGAGAAAATAGGGTTTCATCTTTTTTTTTGGTTTAGGGTTTTATTTCTTAATATTTTTATGTGGCAGGCAAAATTGGGCCTTTTCAGGCCCACACTTGGTTGACTAAGTACTGAAACAGACCTTTTACAAGCATGTTTTAGCACCTAAAATGGGCCCTAGGCTGTGCAGGAAAATCTGGACATCATCGAGCATCTCTACACTCCATGGCAGTTTGGTGATGTCTAGACATCCCATTCTGGAGGGTCCAAATGATCCTCAGCATGCCAGAACGTCTCAGGAGCATTCCTGAAATGGGCCCGGATCTGGACAGGAACAACAGGAACGTTCCCAATGTTGCTAATGTCATTCCCACCAGATCTGAAACGTTTTGCTCATCCTTGGATTCCCTGGAACAAGGAAACCCCGGATACAGGTTCCCCAGAGACTGGGAATGGTTCCGATAGTACATTCTTTAGAACAAAGAAATTCAAATATTTATAAGAATATGTTTATATGCGTCATCATATATAACATGTTCAAAATGCTGTCGTTCCCAATTCCAAATACCCTTCCCATCGAAAAGCTAATCCAATTGATGGTGTTTATTCCCGTAGGTTGAATCTTCAACTACTGGCCAAAAACCTCAAAAACATTCAAGACATATCCATGTCTAACAAAAATTAAAATCACAATATAAAAGTAAAGAAGATAACATTAACCAAATCCAAATCAATGTTAAGTATCCACCATTACATGCCAACTTGATTATAATTAGTTGACCTATATATTGGCCTGTTATCTTTCAATCAAGTATTTACAGATCTTTTCTGGATCTTTTTCAATAAAAATACATACATTGTGCCATAAGAAGTGTCACCTTGCATGCCCATAATATGAGATTCATCCTGCACTTTCAAAATAAATTCATAGGCCAAAAGGGGCCAAAACTTGAAAAAAAATCATAGCTGTTGGAAAAGGAAAAATTGGATCATTGGACTGTTATGGCTGTGCAACGATTTTAATTTTTGCATAATCAAAAGTGATATGCCATACAAGCAAACAGATCAAGAAAACTCTGGGAAGATTCATAAGGACTTCACTAAAGTCATCAACAGGCATATAAAAACTCACCTTCCTTCTCTTATCTTCATCATCTACTATAGGTAATATTGCACCAGAACAGTTCCAAGAAAAGATCACTACCCAAGAAGGTCCAACATCACCATACACCTGATTCAACCTAGCTATTAATTTATTGTATTTCTTCAATTAGGAGGTCCAATGTCTCCACTGCACTTCTATTGTAC